>JAODLM010000254.1:0-126020 GCA_036937905.1 Salvia rosmarinus
TATCAATACACATTAATACCTATTTCATTTTCCATTTTCAAAATATGGCTAAAGTGGAGCACAATTCTTGGCACTTATACAAACTGCTACATTTGTTATTAAATCCTTCTCTGAATTTAACTTACTTCTACGGACGATTTTACATATTAACTTGTTGATTCTTGCACAATGGAAACTTATGGTAGACGACCGGTCGTATCAAGTCTGAATGCCTAAGTTTCACACGAAGAAGATATGATATCAGTTATAATTTCAACTATGAGTAATTACTACTGTTATGAAGATTTGCTGATGGGGAAGGCGAGACGACGGTAAATTAGGGTTGGGGATGAGAGAAGAGCGGTAATTCAGGGAGTGGTGTGGTTAATTGTGGTAATACCATAAAATAAAATTACTTTTATGCCCTCATACGTAAGATAAAAGGGTGGAACGAGTGATAAAGAGAATTAACTGTTTTGTCAAACACTGTTTTGACCATCAAATATGCACAACAGTTAGATTTAGTGTGATAGAGGCGTGGATTGGTTCCTAGTTCTCTATACCCATCTCCTATATATATGAGTATGTTCAAATAAATATATTATTTAAAGTGAGCGTGAGAATCATTTAAGTGAATTAGATCATGAAGATCTACATGCATCACTTTGTTGGATGAATGCATTTTACACCATCCAGTTCGAATCTCATAAGGAGCAAAAATTCAAATTTTTTGTTTAGTGGAGTAATTTTCATGGAGAATGCATTGTTTCGTATTTGTAGGATAATAAAGGTTTTATAATAATCTACCCATATATATATATATATATATATAGGGTTAAGTTTTAATAAAAACTTATTTTTTATAAATACCTAAAAATCAATGCACTTTATGTACAAAGTTAATGTATTTTACGTATAAAGCTAATGCACTATTGAGTTTTGGTAAAAGACAATATCATTCATCAATATTTCGTAGTGCAGTAATTTTATATATAAAGTGCATCAACTTTGTACATAAAGTGCATTGGTTTAGGTTTTTATTTGATCTCTCCCTACATACACTCTATTCATAAAATTATTGTACCGTAAATATTGATGAATATTATTTTCTTTTAACATAACTCAAGGGTATATCACTTTTATACGTAAAGTGCATTAACTTTATACATAAAATGCATTAATTTTTTCATTTTAGGAAAAATAAGTTTTGTTATAACCCGACGGTTATAACAAAAACTTATTTTATTTTTTATTTCTGAAAATATGTTTTTATTTGATATAAGGTTCGGTTATAATAGAAACCTATTTTTCGTAAAACTAAAAACCAATGCATTTATGTAAAGTTAATGTACTTTACGATAAAGCTAATGCAACATTGAGTTCTAGTAAAAGACAATACTATTCATCAATTTTTCGTACTGTAGTAACTTTATACATAAAGTGCATCAACTTTGTAGGTAAAGTGCATTGGTTTTAGGTTTTTTAAAATATGTTTGTTTTGATCTCTTTATAAACTACGAACCACAAATCATTCTTAACCTATAAACTACGAACTCACGAAATCGTCTGAATTCATCGTGTAAGTGTGTCAATTCGAAAAATAAAAATTTGCCCCTCATGAGATTCGACCAGACGTTTGAATCCATTAAGTAAGGTGATGAATTCACCATAGATAATCACAAATTAAGGGTTGAAAATGGTTCATATTTTATACTTTAAGATTAGTTTGTATTTGATCTCATTCCTCTATATATATTTATATATATATATATATAGTAGGTCATTGTAAAAAACTTTATTATCCTATAAACATGAGAACAATTCATTTTTCATGAAAATTATTGCACACCTAAAATTTTGAATTTTTGATTCTCATGTGATTCGAACTCTGATGGTGCACAATGCACTCATCCAACAATGTGATGCATCATTGTAGATCTTTACGATCTAATAGGTGGAAATGGTTTTCATGTTCTCACTTTAAATAAGGTTTTTATTTGAACTTTTTCATATACATATATATATATATATATATATATATATATATATATATAGATCAAATGAGCACTCATATTTTTTAAGAAATAAGAACTAATCTTGTACGTATATTTTGCTTGATTTGATGGTTGAGATTTATACTTGTTTTTGGAATTATTTTTATAATTTTTTTCGAAAATGTTAATATAGTAAAATTATTATTGATTGTAACCGACTTTTCCTAAAATATGGGATCTATGCTATATTTATGGTACGCATTTTTTCGTAGAGATTTATGCTATTCAATTGTTTTGATTTTTCTTAAAAAATTTGAAAATATAATTTCTTGAATATTGCACTACTTGCATTCCTTCATTTTTTTAATTTTTTTTGTTCAATTAAATATAGAAATTTAAAGTTCGCGTCACGATGGACTCGAACCTAAGACCTTTAACCTCGGGTATTAATCACTCTACAACTAGGCCAACACATACACATATCTTTTTTTTACTTTTAACGCAGTTTGATTTCTTAACGAATGAAAAAAAATTAGCAATTGTCTTCTCTGACAGAAAATTAAAGTTATATATTAGCTCGTATTTGGAAGGGATCAACAATGACATCCACTTTAGCTATGAAATTTGCTGATAAGATTGTACGACTATTTGTCACATGATATAGAGGGTGTTTGGCCGAGCTTATAAGCTCTTTAAAACAATTTATAAGTTGTTTAGGAGCTTATAAGTTGTTCAAAGTGTTTGGCAAAATAAGCTCCAAAACAACATAAAATTTGTGAAAATAAAGCTCCAACGAATTATAAGCTCATAAAAATAAGTTGGTCAACCCTAATTTATTTTTTCATAAACTTATAAGCAATCATGAATTTACCATAATAACCTTATTATAGTTCGTTATTTTCCTACACATACACTATCAATTTCACTCTCGTCAATTTTATCTCTAACTATGATTTTCTCTCTAACTCACGATTCTTTCTCTAACTTATAAGATCAATTATCCAAACACTTTAACAACTTATAAAGACTTGAGACATTACCTCTTATAAGCTCTCTAAAATAAGCAGCCAAAAACCCTATATTCTTACTCCGAATTTTATTCACCTCGAATTTTGTGATTTCCTTAGAAGAATATATTAAAAAAAACGCTTGTGAAATAAAGCTAACTACAAAGGATAAAGGTGGGGCTAATTTTATGACGAGGAGAAATGAACAATTGTTCCCGTACAGGAAATACAAACCGCACCAGATAAACATGTAAAATATACTCGCTTCACTTTTTCTTTTCCACTACATTCAAAATATATAAAAATTAGTATTAAGACCAAAACTAAACGTATCGACTTTAATTTCTCATAATAACAACAATTTGGCATATATATATATATATATACACACGGGGCGGATCCAGAATTTGATAATGGGGTGGGCTGAAAAATAAACACTTTAACTCATTAAATTTTATAATTGCCAAAATATTTCAATGTTCCTATAAGTTGTGTCCTACGAGATTTCAATACATAAAATTGTAAGCAATTGTAGGATCTAAGGTCGCACGGACAGAAGTAATTCAACAAACAATAGTTTTATTTTAATTTTTCATTATTTTAAATTGGGCCAATTTTGAATTCGAAATAATACATGAGTATAAGAAAAAGTGTGATACTTGCACCGAGCTGAAGCCCGATGCAAGCCTCACTTAAATCCTTCCATGTATATGCATTACTTTTCACGTGAATATATTCATATTCGAGTTTCTTATTGACATTAACTTTTGTGGATAGTTTTCTAATTCTGTGTGGAATTTGTACCTCAAAATAAGCCTCTTTGTGCGTTGTATTCGACTTTACTTAATTTGCAATAAAATGTCGGATAATATCGAATTAGAACAAATGAATCAAACCTTTTCTAAATTTTTAAACAAAGATTGATAAGAATCTTCTGATATACATAAAGGAATAGCAGGAGATAAAGACTTTTAAATTTGATAGGTTGCCTTAAATATATATCAGCATACTCGATTTTTTTTCAATTCTTCTTCTTTGCTCTTAATAATTTAGGGTTAAAATCCTCAAAAGAATAATATTTAGGGTTAAAAGATATTTTTCTTACTTAAGAAACAAGAATTAATATATGAGTAACTTCTAAGTGAAAAAGTTGTACCAAGCACATAAACTAGTGTCGGATTGTATTTTAGGTTAAGATTTGTTAGATCGAAATTCATATTTAAATCCAAATTCATCATATTTATTTACACCTAAATCTTCATCCATCAAATGGTTTGACATATAATTCCCCCAATTTTGAAAACATATTTACGTTATAAGTTGATGTTGTGTTTTGGAAATACGTTTTTATATGAATATAGACTATAAGCTATAAATTTAATATGATACGATCATATTATAATATAAGGTAGTTGAAGATTTGTGATCACTTATCACAACTATTAGCAAAATTCTACATTTTGACTTTGTTATTCAAGAATCAATTCTTGTACACATCTTCTCGCACAGGCGCTATATATATTAACATTTTTATTCTACACGCGTATGTATGGTATATATACGTTATATATGTATATTCATAGCTTCAACCCATGCTAATTATAATATGAAATACAAAATTTATAAACTTGCATGGTTTATATCAATATTCTCATAATAATTAGACATATTTCTTAGTACATGTAATTCACGTATCAATATAGCGATTACAACCTCAAAGGTTTTAACTTCCTTTTATTCATTTTCGACAAGAAAACGAACTACAACTTCTGCAACCCATTAAAATGAACTACATAAAGTTTGATAGTTCAATTCAACCTAATTTTGATAGTTATGGGCCTAAAAATATGTGTTGCAGGTCAAGTATAAAATGTGAACTAGACGTCCAAATATGAACAGAATTCAACTTTAATTCTCATTACAACAATATTAATTTGCATATATACTAATTAGTGCAGTTCAAGAATCAATTCGTATCATGCCTTTTATATTAAAAATAATCAACATCAACATTAATCACGCACAAATTAAACAATGAGGAAAATGCAAAGTTCTAACTTTCTCAAGCGAACAATGTTCAATGTGGAATTCTTTAATTTAATTTTATAGTTGTACTATAGTTCATCAATTGTCACTCTAGCATAATTTATTATAATTAAATTAAATGACCAATAAGAGTCTGAATCCAACAAACAAGTCCAATGTTTAAAATCCCATAAAATTTAATTAAGACCAACACACACATAGATAGGGGATCGGGATTAGGTAGTAACATGTCATTAAATTGTATATAATACCCAATTTAGACCACAAATTGTGGCAATGTACACACAACAAAAATTTGATGAGTGACAACCATTTTTTTATTTTTTATTTTAATTATGTGCAAGGTTAAAAGTAAAGGGCATACAACATGCCTTGTGGAGATGCAACTGCATGCGTTGGGCGTCAATGTGCCATGAAACAGAAAGTTGCATATTCGTCAATAGCGCTTGGGAGATGCGCCAGTGTGTTGGGCGTTAGTCTACCACAAAATAGAAATATACATACGACAAAAGAGATCCTGCATACTAAAAAAAACTCATATGCATGTTTGTGTTCATCATTATGCATAATATTTCTGCTTAACAATATGCATGCCTTTTTTTCTGTATCACATAACAAATTGAATTACGACTCTACTCTTACTACAGAAAAATCAATACTAGTCAGCTTAAAAAAATCCAAAAAAATCTCTATCATATATGAGGGATTATATATGTAGTACTCGATCTCATCAATTCATCTCATTGATCCTATTGTGGATATATTTTTGAATTTTTTAAGTTGGTTTCCACTGATTTCACTACAATAAGAGTATAATTATAATTTAATTTGTTATGTGATATAGAATAAAATATGCATTTTGTTAACACAAACGTGCATATCATTGAATACAAACATGCATAACGTTGAATACAAATATGCATATCCAATTGATTTCTGTAGACTTTTGTCTCTCGTTTAACGTATGCAAGTTTCTATTTTCTAGTATTCATGTTTCAGTTTAGTAGCATGTATGTTTCTATTTTGTAATATGAATGTTTCTGTTTGTAAATATGTAAGTTTATGAATTATATTATGCATGTTCGTATTCCCGACAACAAAACCCTCCCACTTCTTAATTCGCCAGTTCTGCCGCATCTTTCTTCGATTACCGATAAATTTCATCGTAAACCACCGCCATAGCCCACCCTCTCTCTCGACCCTCCAACCTTATCTCAAAATCACCTTTTCTTTTTCAACTTCAAGTGAGAACTCGTTGTTTCAGCTTCTATCCACCATATCGCTTCAGCAGTATCTCGTCGGACAAGTAGCTTCTCTATTTTTGTGAGTATAGAAGAAGAAGAAGAAGAAGAAGAAGAAGAAGAAGAAGAAGGAGTTGTTCCATCTTTGCCCCTCACAACAAAAAATTTGAAAAAGGGACAGCCACTTATCATTTCCGGTATGTTCACATGGCCATAATATGTGGTATAGATTTGGTACTATATACTATATATATATATATATGGAGTGGATGATAACTCCAACTTTTTTTAGAACTAAGAACTAATATGGTTCATTCATTTATATAATTTAATGATCAAGATTAATTATAAATAGCTTATTATCCTTATATTTTAATGATAACCGTTTAGCTCTAAAATCAAGAGATTTTATATATTAATTTTTGTAATTATTCTCATATGCATAATTAATATGATTACATGCACAAGACTATGAATTACATGAACATAAAAATGAATTGGAATGTATAGCATGCACAAGAACTATGATTACATGAATAACAACATGAATTATATGAACAACGAAGAATAGAATGTGAAATATCTAAATAACGAAAATTTAGGGATTTGACTATTTTTATCATTAAATAATTATAAGTCGTCCGATCTTATTTAATCTAACCGTGATTATTGGTTCTTAATTCTTATCTAAGAGGTGATACTCTTTATAACCGACCTCTATATATATATATATATATATATAACAATTAGAATCAGAAATAAATAGGCTTGTTTTTTGTTCATTTCAATCAGAATTCACACTTGCATATGTGGTCGCACCACAAGCTGACATGTGGCTGCTTTCTTTTTTTTTTAAATTTCTGCAAAGGGCAAAATGGGAAGAAATCAAATCATCCTTCTTTTTCTTCTCCTTAGCGGCAGTGGGTGGTGACGACGACGATGGCAACGACAGTGGATGGCGCCAACGGCAGAACCGGCAGACAGCAGTAGCAACATACCAAACAACAACAAACAACAGATTTTAAAAGAAAAAGAAGAAAAAAAATTGAGAACAAAATTGATGGATTTTGAGAAAAAATTAGAAGATGAATTTAATAGATGATTGAAGAATCGAGAGAGATGGTGGCTATGGCGGTTGTTCACGGTGAAATTCATCGATAATCGGGGAAGAGACGGCAGAATTGATGGAGAATGATGGATGAGAGATTTCCTATCGAAAACCATAAAACTACATTGAACAAAACATAAAAGCGCATATTGGCACGAAACACACACATGCATTTAATAAAGCACGTTCATACATTTAATAAAACATGTTCATGCATTTAATAAAGCGTAAAAATACATTGTTGTCAACGGACGCGCAGACGTTGGTACGCCCAACCTACATACATTATTGTGTTCCTTGCATGTATTTTTGTTCATTTGAATGCATAGTCGATTCAACTAAATGTATGGTTTGTTTTTACAATCATATAACAAATCAAAATATTAATCTACCTTACTATAGCGAAATTAAGCTTAAAATGTTCAAAAAATCTCCACCATAAGATCTATGAGATGAGTGGATAAGATTGAGTACTATATATTACCGGATCAACCTCTCTCTATATATATATATATATATATAGGGGTTGGATCGATGAGAACTCATATTTTGAGAACTTGAGAACCATGCATAAGATGTTGAAGATGATGCACAAAACAATATAAAGTTGTGCATACGAAAACTTTCTAAAATTGTCGAACAACAAAATAATTTTAGAAAGTTTTCGTTATACTAACTATGCCGCTTTGTGCATCATCTTCAACGTCTTATCATGGTTCGCGAGTTCGCAAAAAGATGTGGTTCTCATTGATCCACTCCTATATATATATATATATATATATATATATATATATATATATATATATATATATATATATGGTTGGATGATAACAAAACCTTTGTTTTTGTAATCAATACATTTTACGTATAAAGTTAATGCACTACTGGTTCTGCTAAAAAATAACACTACTCGTCAATATTATCATAGTCCAGTAGCTTTATATTTAAAATACATTAACTTTATATATGAAATACATTGGTTCTTATATTCTTAAAAAAAATGAGTTTTTATTTGAACCATACCCTCTATATATATCTATTAATATTATATTTCGTTATAGATTCATATAGCATCATCCATCTACAATCCTATGTGACACTACAAGAATTTTAGTTTCTAATTTTCTAAATTATTAAATCTGTACCTCCTAAAATCCAAATTTAAGTAATCATTAAACTAGTTTTTCATAATTAATTATATAGATGTTCCAAAATCTATATATGGGTACTTATTATCTATAGACATTTAAAGATATTTATTTGTTAAATATTATATATACTCATAATTTATTACATAGATAGTTTGAAAACTATATATGTATATCTAATATCTTACCAATTTACTATGTACATCGTATTTTATATATATATATATATATATATATATATATATATATATATATATATAGCACAATCGAAATTAAATCTCAATCATTGATCCACCAAATTAAATGTACAAATTCATTCTCATTTTCTATCAAATTATCATTTCCTACGATCCATCTCATATATATATATATATATATATATATATATATAGGGATGGTTCACGTGAGAATGCAAATATTGGTGAGAAATAAGAATCGACATTTAACGATATAAAGTTGTTGCACTAAATGTATAAATTTGTTGCATCAAATTTAACATATAAAGTGTAGCACTTAATATAAAGTTGTTGCACATAATTTGGTGCAACAAATTTATACATTTAGTGCAACAACTTTATCGTTAAATCTCGCATTCTATTTCACCAATATTTACATTCTCACGTGAACCATCCTATATATATATATATATATATATATATATATATATATATATGATTTTGTATTTTATGTGCTACGGATTCTTTGTACGATAATAGAACCATTCTTATACTACTCTACAATGAAAGATACGATAAACTAATATATTTAACATATGTGCTACGAAGAGATGAAATATTTGCTAAACAAACATGTGCAATATAGTAATTCTGAGTGTGCTACACAAATATGAAAGATGTGCTAGACTTACATATATAATTCTATTTCCTACAATAAGGAACTTTCTCACCATAACTCACTCTATTTGTATAGCACAATCAGAATTACTATACTGCACATGTTAGTTTAGCACATATTTCATACCTTCGTAGCACATATGCTAAATATATTAGTTTAGCACATCTTTCATTACAGCGTAGCACAAAAAGGGGATGGATCACGTGAGAATTAAATCTGTAACACAACTGAAATTAAATTTCAACCATTGATACAACAAATATGTAACACAACTGAAATTAATCTCAACCATTCATACCTTCTAGTGCTACACAGTAATCTGCTTAGCACACAAAACACAAAACTGTAACATAACTGAAATTAAATCTCAACCATTGATACAGCAAATCAAAGATCCAAATTCATTCTCATTTCCTACCAAATTATCATTTCTCACCTATTCTGAAAAATATTAAATTATTAAATTTGAATTTAAATTTAAAATTTTCATTCGATAGGTGCAAAATTATAATTCCATAAGATGGTTTTAATGTAAAACTAATTTTTAATAGATAAAAATTAAATAAATGGTTTTTCATTAAAAAAGTTGATTATGGTACCACATTATGGTGAATAGCATCACTCATATATATATATATGAGAGGTTATGAGAAAATCATTTTATCGTGGGAACTAAAAATAATGAATTCGCTATGAAAATTGATGAATCATTGGGAAATTCTTGAATAAAAAAAATAGATTTTTAGCCTCATGGGATTCGAACCCAGTGACAATTTTCAAATTTTAGATTGATAACTTTCCCAACGGATTCATCAATTTTCATAATAATTCATTGGTTCTTCGTTTTTAGGATAAAAATAATTCTCATTTGAACACACACACACACATATATAGGGTTGGATTCTCGTAGTACACGGTCTCCGGATAATATGTAATATCCAATCTAGACCACAAATTTTGAACACGTGGCAGCGCATGTGACATGTGGCGGCTTTTCATTTTTTTAATTTTACAAGGGCAAAATGGAAAAAAAGTAAATCAGCCTTCTTCTTCTCTTCTCCTCCTATCTTTTTCTTCTTCAATTTTTTTACAATGGCGGCAGTGGACGGCGGCAACGATGACGATGACCGTGGCAATGACGGTGGCGACAAGCGGTGACGGACAATAACACATACAAATAGCAAAAAAACAATAGATTTTGAAAGAAAAAAAGAAAAGAAAAATGAGAACAAAATTGATGGATTTTTAGAAAAAATAGAAGATGGATTTGATAGAGGATTGAAGAATCGAGAGAGATGGTGGTTATGTCAGTGGTTCATGATAAAATTCACCGATTAATCAGAAAAAGAGATGACGGAATTGACAGAGAATGATGGATGAGAGATTTGTTGTCGAAAAACATAACACTGCATGTTGACACGAAACACAAACATGCATTTAACAAAATACGTTCATGCATTTAATAAAACATGTTCATGTATATTATAAAACGTAAAAATATATTGTTGACCAACTGGTGCTAAGGGGCGTGCGAACGCGCATCGGGACGACGTGCTTCCAAACTACATACATTATTATGTTCAACTGCATGCATTTTTGTGTTCATTTAAATGCATTGTTCAGTTCAACTAAATGCATGGTTTGTTTTCCGCAATCACATAACAAATCAAATTACTAATGTACCCTTACTGTAGCGAAATCAGCGAAATTAAGCTTAAAAATTCGAGAAAAATCTCTACCACATGATCTATGAGATGAGTGGATGAGATTGAGTACTACATATTATCTCAGGCTCAGGGATACTATTTGATCCCTCTTATATATATATATATGTGTGTGTGTGTGTGTGTGTGTGTGTGTGTGTGTGGTGAGGTTAAAATAAGAACCATTTTAACCTTAAGAATCAGAAAATTTCGTTAAGACCAAAATAAATTCCTTATAAAAGTTGATAAATCTGCTGAGAAATTTATTGCATGAATTGCATCCAAAAATTCAGAATTTTCATTTGGATTCGAATCTCATGAATGGCGAAAATTCTATTTTTTTGATTCAATAACTTTTCCGACAGATCGTGAATTTATCATTTTTTTATTCTAAAAAAAATTATTTTTATTTTAATCCACCCTATATTAGTGTGCCAATGAGGCTTTAATTCTTTTTTTTTGTAAATTTAATACAGAAATTTAAAGGCCGCGTCACGGTGGACTCGAACCCGAGAGATCTTTGGTCTCGGGCATTAACAATTCTACCACTAGGCCAATACACGCACATGACTTTAATTCTAGTGTGTAATAAGTTAATTGAGGCCATCATACAAAATACTTTTAAGCTTTTTTTATGAAGACGGGTTATTATACAGAAAAGAAATAAATAAATTTAAAGTGTATGTATAAATAGTGATTGCGGACAACTATTCTCTGCATAAAAAGCATAGCTTCATAATCGAACCTGATGTTGTCTAAACTAACTAACTAAGATAACGCAATGTATTTATCCAAACCTAGTTTAGCTATAAACATCGGCGAGGTAAAACTGTTATTAATTAATTTAATTGGCATTAACTGTCACTTCACAGCCGTTTTCTACGAGAAAACATGTCCTTATCAGTTCGGCCATAACCAAGACAATATAACAAATAACTCATTATCCATCGCATATATAATTAACGGACCAATATTACATCAAAAGATTTTCTACTTTTGTATGATCTGTAACTTATTTATATGAGAGTCCAAAAAGTAAAAGATTTGTGACTTTGTATCAGTTCCTTGAATTTGTTCTTAACATTGCTATTTTTTGTGTCATTTGGATAATTTATATGAAGTCAATTAAGCAGTGGTTAGGTGCTCTTGGCTCCATAAACTGTGGAGAGGTTAAATTTGGAATTTAAATATGCACTAATAATATCACATAAAATAATGCTAATGATGACTCATCTCGATGTCAGATATGCTTGGACTGGCCCCAGGTATCATCAACTAAAATCTTATTGATCAAAATCATCCCACATTACTACAAAATCCAATTTCTTAAATAATATTTGATGGTCGTCGATGCCTATGCTATTTCTAAAGGGTGTTTTGGATGCTTTTGTCTAGATTTTGCTATAAAACCACCCCAGTTTGGTTTTTGTTTCTCCTCCTCATTCCATCTCTCTCTCTCTTGAACCTGAAATTAATTTGTTACAAAAGTTAGGTAACATTTGACATCCCATTTATGCCCTCTTTGGTTTTCTTGACTTTTTGTCATGCATTGTGTTAAGTGCGTGTGTGTTTTTCATGGCATTTTCTTGTTTTCTTGCAGAACGAAACGTAGAATTTGCAGTCGAAAATGACGATCACAGCAGCTCAGTCATCAAGAATTGCTGCCTCATGGTGAGAGGCAAGATTGTCCTCACCGGTGTTCCGGACAACGTTGTTGTCTCTCCAGCAAGCTCAGGATCAGCCTTCTTGGGGCGAACGCCCCATCTCGAGCTCTTGCCATGTCATCAATCTTGGAATTCTTGAGTGAGTTTCTTAATCTTATAGTCTCCAGTTATGACCATATTTCTAGGATATGTCATGATGATATCTTGTTTTTTTTTTTTTTGAAAATAATAGGAATTGCAAGTTTATGTGCTTGTTTATAGCCAAGATTTGGTGGATGATACCGCGAGTTGGGAAATCAGCGAGTGAAATTCCAATGGAGACGCAGCTGCTGCTGCTTGAGGTAGGGGAGGATTCAGTGCTAGGTGTAGTGGAAGACGAAGCTCCTGCAACGGCGCAGAGTAAATTCTACGTGCTCGTGCTGGCTGTGCTGGACGGAGCGTTTAGGACAACACTGCAGGGTACTGCATCGAACGAGCTCCAGTTCTGCTATCAGAGTGGTAGGATTAGTCTCAAGATAAAGCGTTGTTTCTACTGTTTCTTTTGAGTGAATATTGTTCTGATTTTTTTGTGCAATTCTTTTTTTATTTTTAAGGTGATGGTGGTGTTCAAACTGCACAAGCAATGGAGGGAGTGTTTCTTAATTCAGGGGATAATCCTTTTGAATTGATTAAGGATTCAATCAAGTATGTTCTGCTTCTTTTCTTCAACAGCATGATTTCAGATATCAGATTCTTGATATTGTGAAACAAATTCATTTTTTTAGGATTTTGTCCAGACATAAGGGTACATTTACTCACTTGGAAAACAAGAAGGTATGGTATACATTAGTCCCTTCATCTACACACACAGTTTTCTTGTATTGATCTGAGACTGAATCAGGCTTCGAAAATGCAGGCTCCGCACATTTGGATTGGTTTGGTTGGTGCACTTGGGATGCATTCTACACAGAAGTCAGCCCAAAAGGGATCAAAGATGGCCTTGAGAGGTTTGATCACTTGAAAACGAGACCTTTTTACACACTTAGTGTATGAATGGAGCCCCCTTTTACTGAACAAACTTATAAAACTTCTGTGTTTTTCACAGCTTCAAAGAAGGGGGGATTTCTCCGAAGTTCTTAATCATAGACGACGGGTGGCAGGAGACAACCAACGAGTTCCAAAAAGAAGCCGAACCTCCGATTGAAGGAACACAGTAAGTCCCAAATCAGAAATCACTTCATTTTTTGGATGAGATTATGTGATGATAGTATTATGTTTGTGTAGGTTCATGACGAGATTGGCAGATATAAGAAAACAGAAAATTTAGCACAGAATCGGATGGTTCGAGCACAAACTTGAAAGAACTGATTCATTACATCAAAGAGAACTATGGACTAAAGTAAGCGCTGTCTGAAACAAGCAAAAAACAATCTCAAAATCCTCAAGTAGTCATGTGTATTTTTTCTTGATTTAGGTATGTATACATGTGGCATGCCTTAGCTGGTTACTGGGGTGGAGTACTTGATTCATCTGAGGCGCTGAAAAGTACAACCTAAGCTTGAATACCCAGTTCTGTCTCAAGGAAACATCGGTAACATAAGGGACATAGCCCTCGACAGCTTGGAAGTATGGTGTGGGAGTGATCGACCCTCACAAGGTTTTCGACTTTTACAATGATATGCACAGCTACCTTGCAAGCAGTGGTGTGGATGGTGTCAAGGTTGATGTTCAGAATCTCTTGGAGACGTTAGGATCCGGATACGGTGGCCGGGTCTCGATCACTAAACGTTATCAAGAAGCTCTTGATGAGTCCATAGAGAGAAACTTCACAGAGAATAACTTGATCAGTTGTATGTGCCACAATTCAGACTCTATTTTCAGGTATGTTTCTTGACTGCAGCCCTATTTGGTCCTATATTTTCTTCGTTGTTTCTAGAGGTAACGAACACGGTGTGCTTGGATCGATGTTTTTAGCTGGAAAAAGAGTGCAACAGCTAGGGCATCTGAGGATTTCATGCCTAATGAGCCAACTTTTCAAACATTGCACATTGCATCAGTCTCTTTCAACAGTCTTTTACTAGGAGAAATTGTGGTTCCAGATTGGGATATGTTTCACGTGAGCATTTCTTGCATCGTTTACGTTAACATATTTCAAGAAAACATTCTTGTTTAGATGTAAAATCTGTCTGAATATGTTGGATGCAGAGCAACCATAGCACGGCCGAGTTCCACGGTGCAGCTAGGGCATTAGGGGGCTGTCCGGTCTATGTAAGGTAAAACCTCGTACATAAAAACATCGTCACACGTGATCAAAAATCTCATAGAAGCTCGATATTTTTGAGGTCGTTGATGTGATGAGATGATGCAGTGACAAGCCGGGAAAGCATGATTTCAAGATCCTGAGGAAGCTTGTCCTGCCAGATGGATCAGTGTTGAGGGCTAGGTATGCAGGCCGGCCTACCAGGACTGCCTATTTGTCGATCCTGTCATGGATGGAAAGAGGTAATTAATTGTGGTGTTTTCTGCACCAGGTGTTTCTTTAACCTTTTTGAACTGAATTTGCCGGTAATAATTATTGGTTGAAGTTAATAATAAAGAATTCAAATTAAATTACATCCAAGATTATATAACTAAATTGTAAAATATTATGAACTTGTAAATATATATATTATAAAAGCTAATATAAAATATATAAAACATATCACGGAAAAATAGAAATACACTAAATAAGATTTTTATTTATAACATTAATACAATATTACAACTTTGTTTTATATATATATATATATATATATATATATATATATATATATATATATATTAAAAGTGAGCACAAGTATTGACATTTTTGAAAAAATAACTAAATTATTTTTGTTTAGTTTTACTATGTATATATATCTATAATTCTATATAGATGTTAGGTAGAGTTAATAGATAAAATTATAATAAATTAAATATTTTGAGAAAATGAAATATTATTTTAATTATTACAAATAAATATATTTCTCATCTATATATGATAGATGGATAAAATACAATTGTTTTTGTTAGTCTTGAGTCTTGGTCATAATAGATAGATACATATATACGATAGTGCAGGAGTATAATTGTTATTCATTTCAATATATATATATATATATATATATATATATATATATATATATAATATTATTTTATATTTGATTAATTTAATTTAATTTTAAAAATATTTAATTTCAATAGAATTTATAAGTTAATAAAATAACAATTGTTTTCATAATTATATTATTATAATATTAGTTGATAAAGAAAAGAAGTCATAAAATAAAAAACAATAAAGATTAAACATAAAAAGAAGCAATATAAAACAAAAAAAAATGAAAACTCGTAAAAGAAAACAAATCAGTTTTTATGGAAAAAGAAAGTTAGAGGAGAGAGAAGATTATGACTATGAAATTTCAAATGATTCATTTCAAAAAAAAAATTATAAATTTTATCAAAAATGACTTATAATTTAATATGCACATTTCATATTTTATGATGAATAAAATTTAGTAAAAATGAGAAAGAAGGAAAATATATGAATAAATAAATAAGAACAAAGGGAAAAAAAGTAAAAATTTATCTCTCCATCATAATGATCATGTTTTGGATGGAAAATGGTATGGAAATGATTCCCTTTAATATATATATATATATATATATATATATATATATATATATATATATAGGAAGTGGATCAATGAGGCAATATCTTTTTATGTTCTGCGAACCATGATAAGGCTGAAGATGATGCATAAGCATATAAAGTTATGCATATGAAAACTTTCTAAAATTATTTTGTTGTGCAACAATTTTAGAAAGTTTTAGTTATGCACAACTTTATCTTGTTTTGTCATCATCTTCAATGTATTATGCATGGTTCTCAAGTTCTCAAAAAGATAAGTTCTCCTTTGGATCCAACCCTATATATATATATATAATGTGAAAATCTAACATGTTTCGAACTCTCTGCAGTTTGCTTAAGATTTGGAACTTGAACAAGCTGAGTGGAGTAGTAGGCGTTTTCAATTGCCAAGGAGCGGATCTTGGCCCATGAAACAATCTGAATCTACCCTGCGGCCACTTCTATCTCGGGCCGTGTCAGTCCACATGACGTGGAATTTCTTGAAGAGATTGCTGGGGAGAACTGGATAGGAGACTCTGTTCTATATGCATTCAACTCAGGTTAGCCCCAAACTAACTACTAACTAGAGCTGTCGATGTGGTCTAAGGTGAAATTTTTGACTTGGTCCAGCCCAAACTTCTTTTGAGCCATTAAATACATGGCCCAACCCAACCAAAGCTCGAGTGGAGTCATGTTCGAGTTCGACTCCTCTAAAATAACCAAAACATTGTGAAAATTTCTATTACAGGAACCATTTCCAGAGTGGCAAAGGTGAAAGTGTTCAAGTGTCATTAGGCCTACTACAATGTGAAATCTTCACTGTCTCACCAATAAAGGTCCTATTACTCGAAAATCGTAAACAGGCACTCAGAGGTAGCATCGAGTTTGCTCCCATTGGCTTGATCAACATGTACAACTCCGGTGAACAGTCGAAGAATGCGCGGTCGTCGGCGACCACAAAATCACTATTAAAGCAAGAGGGCTGGAGTTTTTGGAGCCTATTGCAGCACCAAACCAAGTTGTTGCAAGGTTGACAAGATAGATGAGGAGTTCACATACAACTCGAAAATGGACTACTCACAATCTGTCTTCAGAGTGATGGCAGTTTCAAGGAGATTGAAATTGCATTTTGAGACGATCTTTTTTTTTTTTTCATGCAATTTGTTAGTAGTTTTAAGAGATCTTAATATTAGTAGTAACAAAGTTTGGTTAGTGTCATGAAGTTTCCAAATGATTGAGGAAAGCTACAAATGTAACAAACAATAAAGATTGTAGTTTGAGAATACATATAAATACTTCCGTAATTTCATGATACATTGATACTCAATGTTTTGCAAATATTTTGCTTTTGCTAATTAGCTTGATTTAGTAATTTTGGGTTTTTTAATCATTTGAGCTTATTTCATTGTATGAGAAATTGGTGAAAACACCAAAAACTACCTGAATCTACAAGTCATTTTTCTATTTCTTTTTCAGCTAGATTCGTTTTCTTTCCCTGCTTTATAAAGTTCCCATAAACTCTCCTTAGATGTGAGCATTTTTCTCATATGCAATAAAATCTGAAGCATGAAAAATGTGATATATATATATATATATAGAGGAGGGATCAAATAGTACCCGAGCCTGAGATAATATGTAGTACTCAATCTCATCCGCTCATCTCATAGATCCTATGGGTGATATTTTTTCGGACTTTTTAAGCTTAATTTCGCTGATTTTCGCAAAAGTAAGGGTAGATTAGTAATTTGATTTGTTATGTGATTGCGAAAACAAACAATGCATTTAGTTGAACTGAATAATGCATTCAAATGAACAAAAAATACATGCAGTTGAACATAATAATGCATGCGGTTGGAAGCTCGCTTCCAGCGCGTGGGCGCGTCCACCGTGCGCTCGTCCTCGCGCGTCGCTACGACGCTCGCTCGCGCGCCCGTTGGCCTGCATTTTTACGTTTTGTTAAATGCATTGACATGTTTTGATCAATGCATGGACGTGCTTTGTTCAATGCATAAACATGCTTTGTTCAATGCATGTTTGTGTTTTGTGGCAAATGCAGTTTTATGTTTTGTTCAATGCATTGTCATGTTTTTGTTCAATACAGTTTCATGTTTTGTTCAATGCATTTTATGGTTTTCGACAGCAAATCTCTTATCCATCCTTCTCTGTCAATTTCGTCGTCTCTTTCCCTGATTACCGGCGAATTCGTCTTGAACCACCGCCATAGCCACCATATTTCTCGATTCTTAAATCATCTATCAAATTTATCTTCTATTTTTTCTCAAAATCCATCAATTCTGTTATCAAATTTTTTTCTTCTTTTTCTTTTTTCAAAATCTATTGTTTGTTGTTGTTTGTTTATATTGTTGTTGTTCACCGGTGCTGCCACCATCGTCGCCGGCGTCGTCTCCGGCGTCATCTCCGGCGTCCTCCATTGCCACCAAGGAGGGGAAGAAGTAGGCTGATTTGATTTTTTTCTATTTTGCCCATTGCGAAAAAAAAAATTAAGAAAAAGAAAAGAAAATTAGTTGCCACGTGTCAGCTTGTGTTGCGGCCACGTGTTCAAAATGTGTGGTCTAGATTGGATACTACTAGGGATGTCGATCGGTCATTGACCGCTTCGGGTTGAGCTAACCCACTCGGTTGTCGGGCTATTCGGGTTGACATTTTTTCGGGTTAGAAAAATTCAACCCTAACCCTAAACTCTCGGGTTTGGGCTAACCCATCGGTCAATCAAGTGACTTAAAAAAAATAAAATAATATATATATATATATATATATATATATATATATATATATATATATATATATATCAAATATTTTATATTAGCGTTGGAGTAAAAACAAATAATTGAAAAATAAATATAATACATTCCACAAGTTCTTTTTTAATCTTATTATACTAACTTTGAATATCCAACAATAAAAATTAAAAATAGTGTTCATAATTAAATTCTTTTTCTAATATGCTTTAATGTCCACATTCAATGTAACTAAATGATCTCTAATAATATAATATAATTATAGCGGAATTGAAAAATTTTAATAAGTTAATTCAATATAATACTATTTAAAATATATTACAATATCAAAATAGAAAATAATGCTCACAATATTTTTAATATATCTGAATATTCATATTCCATAATAGCTAATTCACTATTTAATATATATTTTATAAGTTAATTCACAATAATACCAATTAAAATTTATAACTTAAAAAATTAATAAATTAATTCACTATAAATAACTAAATAAACAATCTATAATAGCTACAAAGTTAAGATAATAACAATGTCTATTGTATTTTATATTCTTATATCATCTAATATTTCATAGACTTGCATAGTAAATAAGTATGATTGTATAAATTATATAGTATACAATATGTAGAATATAAAATATAGTTATACACTTCAATATAGTAAAGTCTCTCTCTCTCTCTCTCTCTATATATATATATATATATATATATATATATATATATATATATAATAAATAACAATGTTTTTGTATTACTATATTCTTATATCATCTAAGATTTCATAGTCTACTATAGTAAATAAATATTATTGTATAGATTATATAATATACAATATGTAGAATATAAAATATAATTACACACTTCAATATAATAAAATTATATTTATATCTCTACAATTATAATTCTAAAAATTAATTACAAATAACTTACATAACTATTGATTATGAGATAAATATAATAATAATTCATAATTATAATGTAAAGTTCATCTAACTTATATAACTAATTAACTATGAGATAAAACAATTATAATTTGTAACTCATAAGTAGATTTAAAATAAATAAATATAATCGAATGATATTGAATAGTATATTCAATTTATATATTATATAGTCTACCTTATTATCTCATAATACCAAATACTTATGTTTCACATATAATTTACTATGAGATAAATATAATAATAATAATAATAATAAGTAAGTAGATGAACGGAATAGATATATTTGAATGAGATTAAATATACTTTCTTAAGATATATAATTAAAAGAGGATAAAATGAAAATTAAATATAATTACAACTATATTCCATAATAACTAAACTTATACAATCTAATTGCTAAAAATATATCTTTGTAGCTTTTAACACATCAATAGATATTATAAATATAAAAGACATATAAAAATGAATAAAAACAAATAACATAAAAGAAAATTTAAATTTGAAGAAAAAAAAAAAAATTGGCCGTGGTGACCCATGACCGAGGCGGCCCATTGATTAACCCACCAACCCGAATGGGTGGCCGAATAGCCCGATTTTATATTCGGGTTATGAAAACTCGACCCTAACCTCTAATTTTATCGGGCTATTCGGGCGGCCAGTGAGCTTCGACCATATTGACATCCCTAGATCTACATACTATCGGGGATAGGGTCTCTGAAATTCAATCATATATATATATATATATATATATATATATATATATATATATATATATATATATATATAGGAGATGGATCGGTAGGAATGGATAATTTGGTAGGAAATAGGAATGAATCTGGGCCTTTGATTATTTGGATCAATGGTTGAGATTTAATTTCGGTGTCTTCTGATTTTGTGTTGTGTGTGCTCTGCGGATTATTGTGCAAACACTATAACCCTTCTTGTCTTCTGCTATGATGAAAGATGTGATAAACTAATATATTGAGCATATGTGCTACGGAAGATGAAATATGTGCAATACAATTATGATTATGATTGTGCTATACAATATGAAAGATATGCTAGACTTACATATCTATTCCTATTTCCTACACTTATTTCCATTCTCACATAAACCATCCCCTATATATATATATATATATGAGGGATCAAATAATATATGAGCATGAAGTAGTATGTAATATTAAATCTCATCCACTCATCTCATAGATCTTATGGTTAAGATTTTTCGGATTTTTTAAGCTTATTTTCATTTATTTCGCTATAGTAAGGGTAAATTAGTAATTTGATTTGTTATGTGATTTCGAAAACAAACCATGCATATAGTTGAATTGAACTATGCATTTAAATGAGTACAAAAATGCATTCAGTTGAATACAAATATACATATGAGTTTTGATTTTAATGCATGTTGAAAAAGCACTCTCAACGCTCGCTCGCGCGCACCCAGCGCCGATTGGGTGCGATGCAATGTGATATTATTTTAAAATGCAGTGTTATGTTATTTTATATGCATTATTTATGTTTTATTGTGACTCTTTCGAAACTCACGGTCCCTACCCAGCGCTGGCGCGCACCCACCTCCGGTGTTCACCCAACGCCGGTTGGGTGCGATGCAGTGTTATGTTATTTTAAATCTGATGTTATGTTATTTTGTATGCATTATCATGTTTTGTTGTGGCTCTCTTCAAATCGAGCGCCCACGGATACCCCAACGCTCGCGGACTCCCCTACCCAGTGTCGGCGAGCACCCAACACCCACTAGGTGCCTTCCCATTTTGCCCTGAGCGAAAAATTGGCTGTCACGTGTCAAATTTTGGTACATCCATGTATTCAAAATGTGTGGTAGATTAGGTCTACATCTTCTTGAGGACCGGATACTAGGAAACTCAACCCTATATATGTGTGTGTGTAATTTCTCATGCAATAAATAAATATTCAGCACTATGAGAGTATCACTATTTAATTCCTTGGATATCTCTATGAAATCTCATTCCCTTACTTCTTAAAATTCGGCCTCGATTTGGATGTTGCAACTTGATCAACTATATGTTATAATTACAAGAGATATTTTATCCACCGTCTAATAAGTGATTCTATAGGGATATTATTATTAAAACTTTGGACTTTTTTTTATTTACTTGCCCAACATTAGCATATTATTATTAAAATACTTAATAGCAATATATTTACGTGGCTCGTCGGAAAATCAGCTTCTGCAATCCACACAGATAACAATAAAAAATAAATAAATCAAAAAACGGTGTGAAACGACTAATTATTTTGTCGTCGAATTCCTGGTGACATTATTCTATTGACAAAAACTTGGGTGAGTTCCGTCTCACCATTAGTTCATCCTTTTTTTTGTTAAATAATTATATATTAATTATGGCGAGTAAGGATAATTAGATTTTATTAATTCATAATTAAGGTTTATTAATTCATAATTAAGAGTTATTAATTCAAAATTAGAATTTATTAATTAATAATTATGGTTTATTAATTCACAATTAAGATTTATTATTTCATAATTATGGTTTATTAATTCATAATTATGGATCTATTATTCAAATTTAGGGTTTATTAATTATAATTAAGCTTTATTAATTTAAAATTAAGATTTATTAATTCAAAATTATTATTTATTAATTCATAATTATGATTTATTAATTTACAATTAAGGTTTATTAAATTAATTAATTTAATTAGAATTAATTTAATAATAATTAATTAATTAAAAATTAATTAGAGGTCTCATCATGCAGCGTGCACAAGAGACCACCCTATTCTATTTTATATATTTCAATTCATTAGACTTATTATTTATGCTTTTGCTGTGATGCGATTGTGTTTGGTTTAGTTAGTATGAGTAGCTAAATTTTTTATTTGACTACAATAATGAAATACTAATTCAATATAAATCTAATTATTGCTTAATTAATGTAATTAAATTTTGATTTGTTTAATCATTAGAGAGTTTTAATTTGATTTTCTTAAACTTGTTTACATTAGGTTAATCCATAGGTTAATTAATTTTTCCAATCCGCAATTGTTGGCATAAGGTTAACTAGTGGTAAAACTATCATTTGATAGTAGGAAATAAATTAGTAGATAAATTATTACTTGCGTTCTAGGGTCATTCTTCTAAATTTAGTTCTTTCAATTCTTAGGCCTATTTAAAAATTAAATCTAGGTTTGGCATCTCCAACTAGGTTGCGTTTTGATAAGGGAAATAATTAGTTTAACGTCTCTTACTAAAAATCGATAAAGTACGTGGGAGTTTGGGTATATCAGTTGTTTTCACGGACCTATAACTGGTTGATCATTGAGAATTAATATATATTTGCATCGATGATCAGAGGTAGTAATTACTGTAGATTTATTTTAGTCGAGTCCCTTTTATATTGATATACATTTTCTTTGTCATCTTAGTTAATTTAATTATTTTCTTAGTTAATTATTCTCTCTCCAATTTTGAGGCATGGTAGCTACACTAAATTCGATCTCTGGAAAATTGAATTCAGTAACTCGTTCTTTATGGTTCGATCCTACATATTGCTATACTATATGTATATGAGAATTTGGAGTGTTCGTGGTTTGTTGTGAGAAAACTGAAGAAGTAAGGGTTATAAGGAAAGATGAGGAGTTTTACACTATTTTACTATGAGAAAATCCAAAATAGAACACTTGTTTAGGGACAAAATTTATTTAAAAAGAGACATTCATTAGGTGATGGAGAGAGTAATTGTCTTAGAATAAACAAATTTCGGTCAATTTTGATTTTATAGATGACTTTTTAATTTAGTCACTAAAGACATGAATTTTACTTTTCTTGAAACATAATATAATTTACACTTCCGAACGGTTGAAATTAACATAAATGTAAGATCAAATATAGATAGACATAATATACGAACGGTAACATATCCACATGGACAACTATATTATTCACTGCTAATTTATCGACACTGTGAATCATTCTACAAATCCCAAAAAATTGTTATCTTCTGGCCAGATTTAATAGTCGAGTACAAAGGTCGTAATTTTTTTGGCCTCGTTATTTGGGTTTACTGGCTATTCATGAGAAGACAAAATATACATAGAAGTCGATCCAAATTCAGTTTCATTTATACTTCCTCCCTCACTCAGTAGCGCAATTTTACTAAAAATAAAATGAAGTTCAATATAATTCCGGAAAAGTTAGTAAAAAACCTAAAATAAATATAAGAAAACAAAGCATTTCCTCTAGTGGCTTCATTTCATCTAATTGTGATAAAATATCTACATTTTAGGTTAGACTACTCAAACAGGAGGAAAATAAACAAATAAATCAATTTCTATTAAGGGCCCAACTTATATACCCAACTATCAAAATTAAGTTCACCCCATATCCAAACTAAAATTAACTACACCCTATCCCAAACCTATTAAAAACTATATTCTTGTTCGAAAGCAGTCAAAATTTGCGAGAACAACACGATTAAAATTTGCGAAATTTTGCGAGACGTCTTATCTACTTTTTACGTGCGAAATGGAATCGATTCTTCTTTTTTACGTGCGAAATGGAATCATGCTAACATTAACTAAGCCAACTCCACCCAACCCACATTCACGCATTCAATTCCAAATTCTTCTTCAAAATTTGAAAACTCACCTTCTTCAAAAATTTGAATTTCTAAGCCAACTCCACCCACATTCACGCATTCAATTCCAAATTCTTCTTCAAAATTTGAAAACTCACCTTCTTCAAAAATTTGAATTTAGTTCTTGCAATTTTAAAAAACTCACCCACATTCACGCAATTTTCTTCAATTTTCATTCCCATTCGTCAATTTCGATTTGTATTTCCATTACCATTCCATTACCATTCCATTCGTCGAAGATAAGAAGAGGCGATCGAAAGATAAGAAGAGCGTGAAGAACAAGAGGTAATGCCAAAATAATTTCATAAAATTGAAGTTTCGGTGGGATGTTTCGGTCGACCGGAGAGTTTTATTTGACTTTTTAATAATTATGTATTAACTCAATTTTCTAATAATTAGGGTTTTTGAAAGGAATATTTGGTTGCTTATTCGAATCGGCGAGAATATTTGGTATGTTTTATGTTTTCACCGTATTATTTGCTATAAATATAGTTATCGATTTTTGCATTTTGTTTTGATATGTTAAGATGATTTTGATGATTTGTAAGATTATAATAATGTTTAGGAAATATAGGAAATATTTTGTTGGTTATTGTTGGTTTTACAATTTTCGATAGGAAATATTTTAGATTTATAAGTGGAATGTAAAAATTTGAAATGATAAATGTTGGTTTTATCGCAAAAATTGAATTAATTTGTTGTCAATTGAACTTTCCGATCGGTGAAGGCTTCTCTCCGGTCGATCGGAGAGAAGCCTTCACCGATCGGAAAGTTCAATTGGTCGATCGGAGACAACAAATTAATTCAAGAATTGAATTAATTTGTTAGTTATTAATTGAATTATTTAATTTTCTAATTATTAGTTATTAATTGAAATTATTAATTGAATTTTGTATAATTAGTTATTAATAATTAGTTATTAATTGAATTATTTAATTTTCTAATTATTAGTTAGTAATTGAAATAATTATTAGTTATTAATTGAAATTATTAATTGAATTTTGTAATGATGCAGGTATTATTTTCGAAGGCAATATGTCGCATTTACGGTATGTTTTCGTGTGAACCCTTAGTTATGTTTACCTTAAATATATTTTGTAATTGAGATTGGATAAATGTTGGTAGATGTGATTGAATAATATGATTGTATATGATTGAATATGAGTAGTTGAATTATGTTATTGAGATTGGATAAATGTTGGTAAATGTTATTGAATAATATGATTGTATATAATTGAATATGAATACGTTGAATTATGTTATTGAGTATGTTAATATTGTTTATGGCTTGTATGTTTTCGAGATATCTGTTTTGGAATATGATTGAATAAATAGCGTTTATGGTATATGATTGAATAATATTTCATTTATGGTTTAGAATGGTTAAATTGTATTATTAAGTTATGGCCAGTTTTTGATAGGTGATTTGTAGTTCTAATTATTTTTTATATTTGTATGATAGGATGTTTATTGATGTGAATTATATACAAATGAAATAATTATTGTAGTAGTTTGTTGGTTTGTTGTACGTTGTGTAATATGTGACATTGATATAATTGTAGGTCGATCCTGTTTTCTTGAGGCCTACCACGATAAATGTGGTGGCGGATGTAAAGACTTATTATAGGGTGATTATTTTAAATATATTAAGAATGTCTTGCTAGATAAGGGTGAAGAGTTGGTAGATATGTTTAGGGGGTTGCTTTGGTCATCGATTGATTGGACTCCGGGCCTAAGTCTAGTTTTCTTTGCACCATTTAGTCTCCCGTCGGATAGAGCCTACGATCCGGAGATGTATTTTTCATCAATGGAAGATATATATGTTTTCGATTAAAGATTATGCTCTAGTCACCGGCCTGCAATTTGGGTCATCATCATTTGATCCCACACTAGACTACGACTTGAGCGACGTTGAGGTCTATAGTCTTTTTTGCGGGGGCACACAGATTACATTACGTAATCTAGTAGATAGATTTTGTAGTAATGGTTTTAGTGATGATGTAGATCTTCGTCACTATTTACGTGTGGCCCACGTTATTACCCTCTATGGGTTCGTATTTGGATACGATACGGGGAAGATAATAGCTGATTGGGTTTGGGCATTGGTTGACGATCCGGGCGTTTTGCCGATTTCGTGGGGGCCTCTGGTTACGGATCTTGAGATATTATCGACGTGATGTCGACCTAATGCTCAATACCACTTTTACGGACGATCTGGGCACTATATGCTTGGTCACTCGAGATCATACCAGCTTGGGAAGTATAGGTGGGACGTACATCAATCCCACAGCGTGTCAAGAGTGTTGAGGTGGAAGTTGAGTAGGATTTCACCGCACTTCTGATCACTTTTGAGCAAGAGGTATTGAATTTTATTATAATTTTAAATCATGTATGAGGTATTGTATTTATTAGAATATTAAATAACATCTTTCAATTTATTGTAGGTCGGTTATCATCTCACATCCATCGAGTAGGACTCATTCGAGGTTAGCACCGTTCTTGGGTGTCATCTCACCCTCTCCACTCGGTGTGACTTTTGTTATACCGTCAAATCCTTTGAGGAGGGACGGCAGTTCCCTTCGTCGTGGTGTGTCTCATCCACCTCCGGTGGATGAGCCTCGGCGTAGACGTCGAGTTCGAGGAGGGCTCCACGGTTTGTTGAGGATCACGATCTTCGGGGTCTCCATCGAGCGAGCCTCGAGCGCCGCGCCGATACCCGGCCGAGGACATCGTCGGTTGGGTTCGTTGAGGTTCCGGTTGTTGATGAGCTGCGCGGCCATCCGTTGAGAGGCGGGATACGGGAAGGCAGACCGAGGCGGCTTCATCGAGCGGTGGTGGTCGGCACCAGGCGTCTTAGTTCGCCGATCGTCGTTGGATTCGAGGAATCTATCCGGAATCTGTCCGGGAGGAGGGACGAGCGATGCGACGCATGGAGAGGTCTATCGAAGACAAATTTATTCCAAAGATAAAAAGTGGTTTGAAAACCTCTTAGAGAAGAGTCGATGTGGTTGCACATAGGGATGACACGGCCCACACGCACCTCATGTCCCACTTCATCCGACGACGACGGCGGCGAGAGGTGAAGATCGGAGACCACATCACCGCCCGGTCAGATGTCCTCGAGGCGGTGGACATATTGAGCCTACCGAGGCAAGACCGCATCGCCCGGTGATACCCTCCCGCTACTCTCTCCGGATCCATGGTACCGATCCACGGAACTACATCTCATCATTCCATGATGGGGATGGACCTATTTAGTGATCGACGCCTCAGACGTCGTGAGGCGACTTTCGAGCCGTCAGTTGCATTGGAGGAACAGTAACTATTAAGTCTCATATTTGGCGGTTTATAATATTTCATTATATTTGTTATGTTTTTATTTTCTCTAAATTAAATGTTTGTAGTTCGGGATCCGGAGGTGAGCAGGCACGGAGACCTTCTATTTGTAATGAGGTCACCATCGTGAATAGCCCGATGCCACGTCCATTATCCGATGATACATTGGTAAATTACGCGTTTCTTGAACACAAATAAAGCGATGGTGGTTGTTCGAGTCTTGATCGACAAGTCCAGTTGCATTTTCGTGAATATCGAAAATCGAGGCGTTTTGATGTTCGGTGCGTTTTATACAATATGCTTCGTTTTTTAAGTACATCTACTTATATTGATTTGTATCCTAAAATAATTTTGCGGTCGTCGATCTATTCATGGTGTATTTGAGGATGAGACTCGATGCCGGATCGACTTATTGGATGGGGTGGATTATCAAAACACAATCATCCTCGATACTAGTTTTTCGTAAGTCTTTAATACAATCAATATATAGTATATATGTGTAGTATCTCTAATTAATTAATTTTCAATGTTGAATAGATGTTTTGCAAAATTCATGGTCCGAGGTACACGCAATCCTTGCGTCCTACATTCAAGACCAGCGTGAGGCACCATTGATCATGACCCACGAGAGCATTGCTTCTACATGGCACCACCGGCGCATTGAATAGCGATTGTCCTCGGCATGGCGGGTTATACATCATGGTTACGTGCCACGCGGTAACCTTATTTAATCAATAAATATTAATTTATCTAAATGGTTACGTGTCCTTGTTTATTTTATCTAAATATTAACTTTTATAGATCATTATCCCTTGCGTCATCGGCGGCGTTTCGTGATAGTGCGCGTGGATATGCACTCGATCATTGCGTCTTTGTTTGACTCGCGTATTTGGAGGATGGACCAGGATCAAGTGGATGCGAGGATGATGGACTTCGTGTGCCTGACTAGATTATTGCGGCCGTTTCTTCTCTTCACTAGATGGTTCGAGGCTAACTCCCACCAGATACCACCATGGAATAATGATGCGGTTATTACACGAGCTGCCTCTTCAGAGGTATTTGACCAGGAAGACGATTTCAGTGATGGTCCATTTGCGTGCATGACTGTGGAACGTCTTATTTCTGGTTCACCGAGCATCGAATGGGGTATGTCTAATGTTGTAGCATATAGACATAAAGTAGGTGGAAATATATATGAGATATGTGATCCATATAAGAAGCCGGGAGGAAGAGGAAGAGGAAGAGGTAGAAATTAGCATGTACTAGTATATTGGTATGTATTTGTATATTGGTATGTATTGGTATATTGGATGCAAATGGATGTTCATATTATTTATCGAATATTTGATTTTTATCGTGTTAGTGATATTTTGTTTGTATTAGATTTGTGACCTCTATGTATATGTTGTGGAGGTGTGACCTCTTTGTATATTCTTGTTGTTGGCTATTGCTTGTTGTTGGCTATTTCTTTGAGTGCGGGTTGGCTTATCCATATTTTAGAGGTTATCTTGCCGTTTTTACATGTATATTAACCGAATGTTGTATATTACATGTATAGTTTGTAAGTTTAATAGTTTTGTCGAATTTGCAATTAACCGAATAGGGGATTGAATTGGATTCAATTAACCGAATTTGCAATTAACCGAATTTGATGCGATCGTGCATGGTATTGCCGGCGTGCACGACGTGCATGGTACGATCGTGCACGGCGTGCGATCGTGCCGCACGATCGTGCGCATCGTGCGCGTGCGACGTGTCTCGTCTGCGATCGTGCTGCGGCACACGATCGTGCGGTACGCGGTCGTGCACGGCGTGCACGATCGTGCGCGGGCGTGCCACCGTGCACGCCCGTGTACCCTGCGCACGGGGTACTGCGCCGTGTGCGATCGTGCGCGATCGTGTACCGTGCATGATCGTGCACTCCGTGTACCTCCGTGCACTCCGTGTACCTGCGTGCGCTCGTGTACCTCGTGAATCCAACATAATCCAACATAATCCAACAAAACCAACATAATCCAACAAAACCAACAACAATCCAATCGAATCCAACTAAAACCAACAACAATCCAACTGAATCCCCCTAATTCAACAAAAACCAACATAATCCAACAAAAACCAACAACAATCCAACTGAATCCCCCTAATTCAACAAAAACCAACAATATTCAACAAAATCCAACATAATCCAACAAAAACTAACAATATTCAACCAAATCCAACATAATTCAACAAAATCCAAAAACAACGAAATCTAACAATTTTCCGTCGCTGTTCGCATGTTTTTTTCTAGTGTCAATTCAATTCAATTCAATTCAATTTGATTAAGTTAAAATAATAATAATGTTAATAATATCTTTACATGAATGTTTTCTTTCATTACAATGTCACTCGTCTCTGGATAAGTAAGGACACTTCCGACGCGTATGAGATTCATTACCACACAAGCTACATGTCCGTAGTGCACGACTTCTACTACTCGATCCCACTTACATTGGATGGCGATATCGACCCACTTCGGGCGCCCGACTGACGGACTCTATTAGGAGGCATAAGCGTAATTCCGGCAACATGCGGAGGAGCAGTCCAAGTAGACGTGGTGAGCAGATTGATCCGATCTGAGTATGCTTGGCTAGCTTTGCGAATGGTAGTACTTCACATAGTTAGATATATGGTGACCTTTATGACTAAAAATTTATATAATCAATTATATGTAAGTGAAATCAATTTGATCAAAAAATTAACATAATTAAACTTAAATTGTACCATATAGTCGCAATGACATGAGAACACGGTATCATATCCATGTCCCACTCCAAACACGCACACGATTGCGTATTGAGATTGACTACGAATGTTTTGCTTCCGTGCTTGACTTTGAAAGTGGAGTCGATGAGGCACTACATCGTATCTGCGTGATAGTTCCATTGATACCATCATCTTACGCGTTGCTTGTGGGTCAATTCACCGCGTACCTCTTTGCCGCTTCATGTCTCTCATCGAACCATTTTTACGTAATGTGACGGATTGCCTCAATCATTGAGCAAATTGGCAATCGTCAGCCCACAATATTCGAGAATTGAATGATTCGGCAATGTTCGATGTCATAAACCGTAGCGCCTAACGGGCACCGTGATCTAGCCCACACGCACTCCAACCTCCACCAACTTGGTATATGCGCCACTACCATCGGCCTTCACGAGACTTTAACATAGCCATCGCTTTTCAAAGTGTGCATCTTGGTACGCATAAGCGGCTTTCGAAATAACTGCGGATGGTTGCCCAAACGGGTGATTTTTTTGGATGGTAGTAGCATAATCCGTGTGTTGCATCGGGTGTACACACTTGACGCGTTCATTATCGACATGGGCATCCGAAACAATCAACATCTCGGATTTGATCCATAAGCGACTTGTAGTCGAGGCGAAACCAAGTCCATGAGACATCATTCTCGATCGGACCAATTCCATAAGCTAATGGAAAAACTTGCTCGTTGCCGTCCTTTGTCACGGCAGCGAATAATACGCCTTTATTGCGGCCCTTCAGTGCGTCGTCGACTACAATCACGGGTCGGAGGCACAATGATGTACGCCTGATCTGTATGAACCGAGGGCGACAAAGAGGTGACGGAACCGACCATCGATCCAATATCCAAGTCGGTCATGAACCGGATTGCTCATCCGTAACATATGCGAGATAACTCGGTAGTAGTGAAATGATTCTTCATGTCCACCGTATATCATCTCGATCGCCTATTACGGGCTCGCATTGCTACATCGTATGTAACGTGTACACCGTACTCTCGCCGCAAATCGGCCATAATGGACCTCGGCTTTAGCACTTCACCGTCTTGGCGTATTTTTCGTGATATGTATCTGCAATTACGGGCATTAACCTTCCTTACTCCGATATTCACTGGGTTACGTGCGCAAGTATGTATAGCATCAAACTTGCGGACAAACCAAAATCCACCTTCTGCGATGCACGTGGTAGAAAAGGACACTGATTATGATATCGACATTTGAATGTAATCCTCGAATTATCGGATCGAGGAATAACAAATTCTACTCGACGTTCCAAATGCCATAGCCCCACGGATATCTTCAGTTCACCCTTGTTGTCGAAGATGGAACCTTCGCTCGGCATCGTGAGTGCAGGAACCGAGTCCGGAGGACGAGCAAAGAGATTAACTGAAGCATCATGAGGAATAACAGGGACTAGCCAGTTGCTCATCTCCTCAACTTCTTCTGGCTCTAGGCCTCCTACGTGCTCTTGCGTGTTACTCTGCATAATCGTAGATAGAAGCTTCCCGAATCCACCCTCTCGACGGATCCATGCGTCAAACTCTACAAATGAGCCATAGCTCACCAAAGCAGACTCGCGATCTTCTTCCTCTTCATCTGACTCTGTTTCATCTTCTTCTTCAACGTAGTCGTCGTCATCTGTCCTCAACAAGTGTATACCCCGGTTGTGGTTGCGGCATATGTTGGAAAGCAATTCTGGATGGATCCATGTGTTGCGGCATATATTGAGATGTATCGACGATCAAACCAATCGATGATGTAAATTGTTGTGTCAACGACGCATCGAACGATATGTTTTGGGAAGTGTAGTCATATGTTGACGAGGATGGTATCTCAAACGAAGGTCTATATAGTTCTTGCTCCGATTGGGATGTGTCGGCATCGTGAGTCACATAGACCTGCTTGGGCATCATGAGCCAATCGAAAAGTTGATCATCATTACTCAAAAGTAATTTGATAATTCTACCACCCGAGATCTCGATAGATAATGCGGTTGGTAGGTTGTACTCAACGAATTTCCCAACATAATTTCATTAATCATCTCTATGAACTCCCATAAAATTACATTGTTCATTCGAACAAAGGCATTTGATCGATACCGCCAATGTAACATAAAGAAGGATCCCATCGCCTCCATATCGAACAATAATGCTCTTCCATCCCGACATCTATAACAAATACAAGATTATATTAATGAAATATCTGATCTTAACATGATTTTTCTAATGTCTTAATGTTTACACTAAAATTATCGCTCTAATCTAAGTCTAATTAAACGAATTATGCCAACAATTATCTAAGCGAATTATCCAATAATTATAAATTGCGAAACAATCGAATTATCTAAACAAAATAATAATAAATCTAAAGATATTTGCTAGAATTTAAACAAAATAATAAATTGTTGAATTATCTAACAAAATAATTCTAAAGATAGTATTATAAATTGCTCGAATTATCTAACATAATAATAAATCTAAAGATAGGAATAATAAACAAAATAATAATAACAAATCTAAATAAAACTAAAGATAGTATTATAAATTGCTCGAATTATCTAAACAAAATAAATCTAAAAAATTTAACAATAATAAATCTAAATAAAACTAACAATAATAAATCTAATATCATAAACAACAATAATTGGAAGATTATCCTAATTGATTTCATTTAAAATTAATTGATTTCATTTAAAATTAAAACAACAATAATAATTCAAGATTATCCTAATAAATCTAAAATTATCCTAACAATAATTGAAGATTATCCTAATAAATCTAAAATTATCCTAATTGATTTAATTTAAAATTAATTTCTAAAACAAAAATCTCATTTAAAATTAATTTCTAAAACAAAAATCTCTCTCGGTCGAATAGTTTTATGTCTCGGTCGATATTTCCTTGTTTCGATCGGCGGAGACATCAATTAATAATTAGTATTAAATTCATTTGATAATTAGAAGATTCCGTTCGAAAATAAGCTCTCCTCGTCGAAAATAGCTCTCTCCGGTCGACAATTCGAAGATTCGGTCGTAGAATCGATCGTTAATTTGATAATTTCCGTGGACCAATTTTATGTTTTGAATGAATAATTAATTTAATTATGTTTACAGAATCAATAAAAATTAAATTACATTAAAATCCTCTCTCGGTCGACCAATTCCTTGATTCGGTCGTAGGAATCAAATTGATCGTGGGAGAGGATTTTAATGTAATTTAATTTTTATTGATTCTATAACATAATTAAATTAATTATTCAAAATCCTCTCTCCGGTCGACCAATTCCTTGATTCCGGTCGACCAGGAGAGAGGATGTCGACAGGAGAGAGGATTTTGAATAATTAATTTAATTATGTTTTAGAATCAATAAAAATTAAATTACATTAAAATCCTTCTCTCGATTCGACCAATTCCTTGATTAGGTCGACCGGAATCAAGGAATCGTCGGGAGAGAGGATTTTAATGTAATTTAATTTTTAATTCATTTATGATTTTTAAAACCCATAAAATCATTTATTTATCTATTTTTCATATAATTCCTTTAATTCATCGATTGGAGAGGATTCCTTTAATTCATTTATTTTTCATATAAAAAGCCATAAAATCGTATAAAACATCTAATTTCATCTAAACTAATTATATGCTATATAATTATAAATAATTATCTAAACGAATTATATCGAATTATATATACTAATAATACAATAAAATCCAAACACTAAACAAATTATCCAATTATGCAATAAATTCAAAACACTAAATGAATTATCCAATTAATTTAATTATCTAAACGCAATAATTTATCCATACCAATAAACAATAATAAATCTAAACAAAATAACAATAATAAATCTAAACACAAATTAATATCATAAACAACAATAAATTCAAAACACGTCGAAAATAAATAAAAATTGAATAACTTACTTGTTGAGACACAACTCTTGGGTTGTGGATCGAAATGAAAACGAAAATCGGGAGCGAAGAGAAGCGATAGATTGTTGGATTTGTATTTATTCTATCGAATTGTATAAATAGGAGAGAATTGGTTCAATTATTGGTTTCTTTTCTACATTTATTTGTCTTCTTCAATTTTTACGCAATTTTAATTGTAATTTATTTGTCTTCTTCAATTTTACGCAATTTTAGTTTGTAGCTTTTACTTTTCGTAGTACTATTTTGTACACTATTAATTAATCGGTAAATATGAAGGATAATTTCAATATTAAATATTTCAAAATTCATAAGTTGTGTTATAATTTCACATTTCAATATTTTACAAAATTTCCATAGATTACCTTTAAATATTAATTTAAATATCATACATTCAATTTAAATTAATTAGCCTTGTTTCCGATTGAAAATCGTTGATTCGGTCGACCCTTTGATGTTACCGGTCAATATCGGAGACATGAATTAATAATTAGTATTAATTTCATTTCATAATTCATCTCTCCGATCGACCAATTTCAACATGAATTAATACTAATTATTAATTCTTTGATGTTTCGATCTGAATTAATTAAAATTGTATTAAAAATCTCATCTCCAATGACCTATTCAAAATTTGAATTTTAATTAAATCCTCTCTCGGTCGATTTTAATTAATTCCTCTCGGTCGATTTTAAATTCCTCTCCGGTCGAGATGCATCCAATCGACCTATTCAAAATTTTGAATGTTTAATTAAATCCTCTCTCCGGTCGATTTTAATTAAATCCTCTCTCCGGTCGAGATACATAATTTAATGATTTAATGATATCATTCATATATAAAGTAATTTAAAATAATAATAATATCCAATCTGTGAAAATAATTTCCCAATCATTTATTGATTTGTTATGTTTTGGTCGGTGTTATGTCATTTCACCGACCAAACTGGCGAAACTCACTAGAAATATATATTAAAAATATAAATGAGTATGTTGTGTATTGATTTTGTAAAATGGGCATGAACTGTACACACTTTTAGAAATGTGTGTAGTTTGATATATTTCGCCTTCTATTAAATAAATAGGAATAATTTGACCCTTATCCTCATTCTTGAAACCCCTTCTCTTCTCTATCTCTATCTCTAAAATTCCTGCAAAAACTATGGCTTTTGCAGCTAATACTGCGTTGATTTCAAGCCCAACGCTCTTCACTCCCTCAAAAATCTCATATTCTCACCCTTATCTCTCCATTCCGTATAAACCCGCGAAATTCCAGCTTTACTGCAAGCCCACATCCTCACTTTCTCTAACTTCTTTCTTCTCTATCAATAGGAAAGAGAAAAGCGTTGTGTCGGCTCTAGGTGAGGATGTTCCGGCAGTTCTCGAAGGAATTGAGGGGAATTTGAGCTGGGATACTGCTGTGACTGATGAACGTGGAGCCGAAGGAGAAGAGGGCGAGGGCAGGGCAGCTTCGTCGTCGAGCCGCCGGAGGGGCGAAAGTGTATGTAGGAATTTGCCTTTTGATGTTGATAGTGAGAGATTGGGTCAGCTCTTTGAGCAGGCTGGAGTTGTTGAGATTGCTGAGGTATAGTTGATTTTTTTTATTTTTATTTTTGCTCGTAAAATTTCTTTTATGTTGTGATTTTTTAGTGGAAAAAGTTGGGCCTGTTTTTAGTTTGAATGGGTTGTGATTGAAAATGGATGCATTTCATATGTTTTATATGTGAAATATATTCTGAATTTTATGTTTTTTCTGTGGCTTTGAAGATTTCTCTTATCCCATGATTTTGAGTGAGTTGTGATGCAGATGAATGATGAATGATGGGATGAGTTTGTTGTATTTGAATTTCGTCGCATGTAAGCTGGCTTTGAAGATATCTTTTACTTAATGATTTTGAGTGGTTGTGATGCTTGAATTTGATGCCTTTTCTATGTGAAATGATGGGATGAGTTTGTTGTGTTCGATTTTCGTATGAGCTTCTAATACATGGAGGATTTCTCTTGTCTATTTCTTGGTGTAATTTTTCTTTTAAGCATGGGATGTGATGCATATGATAAGTTTGATGCGTTTCCTATCATTCTATGTGAAATGATAGGGTGGGGTTGTTTGTGTTTCGATTTTCTTGATTGTTTTGTTGCTTTATGCAGGTTATCTATGATAGGATGACTGGTAACAGCCGCGGGTTTGGTTTTGTGACAATGAGCACTGTAGAAGAGGCAGAGAGGGCCGTGGAGTTGTTCAGTCGTTATGTAAGTTTTATATAGCTTTTAAGATTGATGTTATTATGCAAATCTGTTCACTGTAATTTATCGAGCATGGGAACAGTGCAACTTGCATTGGATTACATAACTTTAAACAGTCAAATTTTATCATCTTACTAATTTGATATGATGGACACTAGGTTGCAGAGGTTTCTCGATTCATTGTTTGCTTGGAAGCTGTTAAACTTGCAATGTTATGAAAATATGGTACTGCATCACACGTTATCTTTTTCTGACGCTTCTACAATTTGTATCTGCCGAATAGGTAGCTAATTTATTTATCATTAGTGATTATTTTATACCTTGATGATTTTCCACCAGTGTTTTATGTGTTTTGTTGCTTGAACTTTATCGGTGAATTTGATCATGTTTTAGCTTCTGTGTTGATTCTAATAGCTTTTTCAGTAGAACCTATTGCGGTTTCCTTACGGTTCCTATGACTCCACATTTATGAAAGCACTCAATTTTAACTTTTCCTCTTTTGTTGTTCTTGAACAGGATATGGATGGCCGATTCTTGACCGTTAATATTGCTGCTCCTAAAGGATCGAGGCCTGAGCGTGCCCCTAGAGAGCCTGGTAACAGAATATATGTTGGTAACCTTCCATGGACTGTGGATAGCAGCAAACTTGAGGAGATTTTCAGTGAGCATGGTGTAGTTGTTAGTGCCCGGGTTGTCTCTGACAGGGAAACTGGAAGATCGCGTGGTTTTGGCTTTGTAGAGATGTCGACCGAGTCTGAGATGAATGATGCCATTTCCCGCCTTGATGGAGAGGTGAGACTTTTTTCTCCCTCACTAAATACAACAAGACCACTCAATTTCAAACATTTGTTTGAGGACAATGACCAAATTAGGGTTATCACTTTCTAGCCCAAAATATGCATAGTTTTTTTAGAATTTATCTCATTTCAATAATGAGTAATGACATAGTAGTACCCTATAAATTGACTGTGTTTTCTAATCTAGGATGACTCTTTTTTGGGTAGTAAAAAGTCATGTTGGCAACTGGAAGTTTGCATGAAAAATGCACATGAATGAAAGCCAGTTTCCCTGTTTGCAAATTTCGGGTTAACAACTTTTTAGTATCGAAAAAGTGAGCCATTTATGAAACATTTTTAACAAATGCGCATACTTTTGGATTGGAAGTGATATTTCCTGATTAATTGACATAGTATGTGTATTTAACTTTGAAATAATGATTTGCTACTCGCTATTGAGCTAACTGTCTGCAATCGCCTTGCTGCAGAGCTTGGATGGGAGGCCGATCAAAGTAAATGCTGCCTTAGAAAGACAAACTCGCGGCCGGTTTTGATCGCTATGAGATCTGAGCTAGTGGTGTTACATGCCTTTTTTGTGATGGGATTTTGAGTTCATTATATTCGACTATCAAAATAGGTTCGTATCCTGTCGACGCCTTGGAAGAGTATTTTACTTGTCTAGTTCCTCTTCTTTTGTCTAGTGATACTTTGAATTTGAACAGAAGTTACAGAAAGTTCATCATTTATGATATATTGTTAAGCACCCGCTGGTCTGTTGGATCTTTCCTCACACATCTTTGCTGCTATTAGTGATGTTTTCTATTGACTTTTTGGTATCAATTTGAAGATACATTAGTTGTATTGTGAATTGTGATCTTTCAAGTTATATTTGGCAAAAATTTTAGTAGTTTCAAATTCAAGTTTTTTTTTTGTCAATTTAATACGAAATTTTAAAGGTTGCGTCACGGTGGATTGAATCAAGGACCTTTGACCTCGAGTATTAATCATTCTACCATTGGTCAACATACATACACGGTTTCACATTCAAGTTATAATTGAAGATTTTGTTCCATTATCTGACTGGTCAAAATTGGTTAAACGGTTCGATTATTACATTCCAATATAAATTTATACCAAATAGCATATTATAATTTTACTAACATTTGGTAATATCATCTCTAAATCTTGATCCATTTGAATGATTTTAGTTTGTCTATAGAGCGTGCACGGGTTGGGTTGAGATTGGGTCCAACCTAAATATTCGATCCATGATTCATTATATATGTAAGTGGCAGTTATTTTGAATAAAAATAACAAATTTTTTAAGTTATTTTGAATAAAAATAACAATTTTTTTAAATAAAAATGATAGTTGTTTATGATAAAAGTGATTGTTTTATGATTAAAAGTTTTAGTTGTTCTAAAAAGGAAAAAAAAATTACATATGTTTAAAAAAATATTCATACCAACTATTTAATCTCTCTCCGTCACAAAATTCGTTTATTTATTTCCTCTTGATAGTCAAAAAACGTTCTTTTCTCATTATGAATATAGACCACATAACCTTCCTTTCTCCCATATACTACCCACTTATTTATTAAAAACCTATTATGACTTCCCTTTTTAATTCTAGTTAACATTAATATACTCATTTTTTATCCAATATTTCTTACAATTGTGGGTCCACTTCTCCATTATCTATACATTCATTATAATTTATTAAAACTCGTAGTCCTAAATCTATAAACGAATTTACTAGATGGAGGGAGTATATGTGATAATTGTTATGAATGTAAATGACAATTCTCGTTAAAAAATGACAATTGTTTTCTTTAGTATTTTTTCTATATATCAAGAAACATAATTTTAGTAAAAATCACAGTTATTCTAAATAGAAATATTAATGGTATGAATAAAAGTAACAATATTTATGAATAAACATGAATAATCGGATCCGAATCCCATATACGGTGCAGTGGAGCGCACTAGGGTATGCCGTATGCCTATATCACTTTGACACACTTTTAACACCAATGAAAAAGCTGGATCATTCCATAACCTGTTTGAGATCTTTGTTTTCCAAAACGAAAGATCAAGTGAAGATCTCTTGCGCTTATTTACCCCAACCAAAACAGTATCAGACACCTATTCATTCGTTTACAAAAAATAAATAAAAGTGGATCGACAAGTATAAGTGATTATTGCAATGTAAGATATAATTTACTCTTTTTAAGAACTGCAGATTTTGACAAATAGTTTCTAGTTTCTGTGATTCTGAATCACATGGACATAATCTCCATGGGCGACTACTTATTTGCTCCAATTCTGAATATTACTTCTCGAGTGTTTGGTCATCGAAATTATATCAGTTGGCTCAAATTGCAAGAATAAGAATTTGTTACAAATATAATTTGTGTGGAGCGCGACGCAAGAACCCCCATCACCAAATCAAATCTTAGAAAACTGGAGGAAGGAGCAAGAAAACTGGTTTCTTGAAATTCAAACTCGAATTTAGAGAGACTAGTTTCTCAAATTCCAAAATCCAGCCTGCATCAAGGTTTTTCTGACTCTGCTTCTACTTATCAATCTTTCACTGTGTTCCCACTCTGTAAGACAGAAAACCTAACCCTAAGTTTAACTTGCTCTTGGGCAAATTATTGTATTTTATGTTAAAAGAACACAAACAACATCGGATCCAACACCAATCAAATGTCTGAAGATAGAAGTGAAAAAATGGAGACAACATATGATGCAGATAATCTTTTCTACACTGCCAAAACAGCATAACTACATGATCCAACTGCATACACGCAACATCGATAAAGAGGAGGAAGAAAACAAGAAGACTGGTGCAATTTATTGTGTAAATGAACACTAGTTACAAATTGGGAACCTAGTCCATCTATTGATAGTATATACACAGGCATATCGTGTAAATGCATATTATATTATTATGCACAGTCTCACCAGCATTTTCTGTACACAACCAATATAAAAAGAAATATAAAGACGCATTATTTACATTGCCACATAACTATACCTAGTATTGGTGACCTCGGATCTGAGCTTCTCGGCTTGTCAGTGGAACGTAGCGCACTGAGGTCTCACTCCGGACACTTAGACTCCAATCCGTGTTCTTGTCCACGACTTGCAGGTCTTGGAAGACATTCCCCACAGGGATCACCAGTCTGCCACCAGGCTTTAGTTGTTCGATAAGTGCTGGAGGGATCTCCAGTGCAGCTGCTCCAACGTGAATAGCATCATAAGGGGCATACTCCGGCCACCCCTGCCTGCCATCTGTCATCATATGATTACACGAGTAATCAATGTAGATGGAACGATATAAGTTATTGATTAGAACGTGACTACGAGGGTTCTAACAAAACGATAAACTTGTGTTTTATGTACGTGATAATGATTTGAAAATCAACAACAGCCACTCGTATTCATAATGAATGCAGTAACATTTGTGTATAAACTTACAAATGAAACGAAGAAATACCTGCAGCATGGATTGAGAGGGACCCTTCTTTAAGTAGGGGAGCTGCAGCACTCTTCTGGATACTTTTAATAGAAGACTCGACTAACTCGGGAACATGTTCGACTCCAACAGCGTGGCCTTCTGGTCCAACCATCACGGCAAGGCAAGCGGTCAAATAACCGGTCCCTACAATACGAGGCTCGATGAATCTGGAAATTTCGACAAATAAATAAAAATTCCCATATCAAAGATAAAAGCTTCTGCAACCATTTCATTACTTTTACCAAAAAAATGGCCACAATTTAAACTAATACTCCCTTAATCCCCAAATAAGTGTCCCAAGCCGACAAAAGACACATACCAAGGAAGTGGGTAATTTTTCTATTTTTACACCTAATTATTGTATGGAAAATTGAAAAAGTGAAGAATTTGTAATGATTATAAGGGTAAAATGGGAAGTTTTTGCATCTTTTTACCATGAAATTCTGAAATTGGACACTTATTCATGGACAATTTATTTTCAGTTAGGACATTTATTTGGGTACAGAGGAAGTAGATGTTACTAAATCATGTAATTTACCTCACAGACCGATACCAACTGATTTTTTTAGGGTAAATTATTTAAAAAACAAGGAAGCGCCAAGATGACCTCAATTGTGATAGAAGAAACCTCGTAACATTAAGCGACTATAACAATATATTACCTGAACCAACATCCAGTGCGCACATGCCGGGCTTCAAATGGTTCTCCAACAAGTCGAGGCACATTGCATGCATATGAGGAGCAGAAATCGTAGCGTTGTGGCCTATCGGCATAGGACTATCAACATAGGGTTGTCCGCCCACCGGCACAAACAAAGCCCTATCAATTGTTTCCATTACTTCAGCAACTTTCTTTGATCTTATCACGCCCTCACTCTGCAAATGAGACACCATTTCTTGGTTCCTACCAATACCGCTTCCAGCCCAGAATCGCTGTTGGGAAACATAAGACAGTATTGAGATAAGACTTAACACATATCTGTCTCATGACCTGTCACGGTATCAACACAAAAAGGAGAAAAGGAAAAAAAGCAATATCAAATAAATTTTGATTTTCCAGTAAATCAACATTCTTATTCAGATATATTCTTGTCGGGGGAAGGTTTCAGCATGAAATCTCAAACCACTAGGCTCGTAAAAATTTTATAGGCAACAAACAGGCAGAAAAGGCATCTTTACCAACACGAAGCACTTCAATTACTCATAGAAACAAAAACTGCAAGCATCTGTCTAATGCATTTTTTATTAGTAAATCTTCACATATTCAGCAGATTACTCCCTTCGTCTTGAATAAGTGCGCCCGGCCATCAAAACACACAAACTTATCAAAGAAGTGCGTTACTTCACTGTTTTTACCCCTAATTATTATATGAAAAATTGAAAAAGTAAAGAATTTGGTGATGATTATAAGGGAAAAAATAGAACGTTTTGTATTATTTTACGATGAAGTTCAGAACTTATTCAGGACAAAATTAATTTCCAAATAGGACACTTCTTCGGGGATGGAGGGAGTATCTCCGAGTCCTGAGTTAAACTAGCAGCATAACCTATATCAGCACGAATAACTCGCAATGTGAACCTTCTACGAGCCCAAAAAATAATCAAACAATATGATCCATAGCATACTTGTTACTCTCTTCCACGACTAATCCTCCTTCAAAACAGCTATAGTGCCAGAGAAATTGAATTCTTCAACTACAGTCTACACATGCTCCAAATCGACAGCTAATAAACAAAATCTAAAGAGCTTCAAATGTTATTTACTCTAAACCAATCAAATCACTCTACTTTATTACCATATCATATTCATATAAAATTAAGGCATCTTACACCACCGTAGAAAGCTCTGTACCTCCACATCAGGTGCCTAATTCAATAATTTCATGAACAGCCCATTCATAACTAATTCCGTCTCTCTGTGACTAATTTTCTGTAAAACAACGCATTTCACAAATTTTATTCAGATATTATTGCAACACGAAGAGATCAGATCGCCATACCCAAATTCCATGAAATACGCACCCTCTTCAAAAGGAAACACACACACACATCTCCAGGGAAAAAACACACTCAGATAAACTAGAGTGTGCGAATGTGTGCTGGTTTGCGTACCTCCATCCGGGAGAAAATAGAGTTCCCGTGAGGAGATAAGGGTGAGCAAAGCGGCAGCGGCGGTAGGAGAAGACGGTGATGGAGGTGGCCAGCTTCGGGGAGGGCGGTGGCAGAAGCGGCGAGGAGTGAGGGACAAATAGGATAACTCCAGAGGCGTAAAATTGCTACAATGGCTCGCAGTAACTGAAGGTGAAGAATATTGAGACGAGGAATGCATTTTTAATATTATTCCTCGAAAGTCTGCATTTTCTGTACCTCTGCTTCGTATCGTGTCCCCTCTTCCACCTTCTCGGACCCTCAGGTCTCGGACACCCCACCCCAACCACATCCCAACTCCCAAGTACCCTCTTTCTGGGCCGGGCTTTTAGTGTTCATTTTGGGCCTTATTCCAACCAATATTTTATTAGTTTTAGTAGGGATGAGCAGAAGATATATAATATGTATTTTATATATTATATTTATATTTATATTTTATAACTTGTAGATTGTTATTGAAAATTAATTTTTCTTTATGATATTATAATATTAATGTATCAAATTATAATTTATATAATATCTTTTTTATTTAGAAATTAATGTTTATTAAAAAATGTGGATTTTTCGTTATATATACCGAAATCGAATCAAAAGTTAACTTTGAAACTATATGGTTTGGTTTCGGTTAATTGTAGTAAAACTTTTGATCATTTCAATTTTGAGAATTCGATCCGGTTCCATAACTGAAACGATTGATGTTCATTCCTATGTTTTGGTATGTAAATGGGCTATATATTTCTTTGGCAAGTTTCACTTGGGCCTCATTTCTTTAGGTATACAGAGGTTGAGGCCTACATGTACGGATGATAATGGATCGGATTTGGATCGAATCTTATTAGGTTCAGATCCAGATTTAAATATTTTTTTATTTGGATCCGGATCCGATCCAGATCTATTGGGTCCAAAAAAAATTAAATTTGGATCCAGATCCATAAGATCTATAGGATCCAGGGTCTAGATCCGAATCCATATGTTTTCTCTTTTATAATAAATCATAAATCATCTATAATTCACAGTAACGTCATAATAATAATCTAAATATACAATAACACTATAATAATTATTTAGAATTTCTACAATCATCACTATACAAGAAGATATTAGTTACAAATTTACTTTTGTTTTCAAGATATCAAATAATGTTATAATAGGAATAGAAGTAGCATATATATATATATATATATATATATATATTTCAAATTCAAGTTACAATTTTCTAAGTTTATTGACATATCATCCAATTCCATAACCTAGTTCATCCAATTTCACTAGAAAGAAAAACCATATTATATACTTATAAATAAAAATAATATATATATATATAGATCCATGGATGGATGCGGATCGAATCGAATCTCGAAATCAAGATCCGATCTAGATCCAAATCCATATTTTAAAGGAATGTTAGGATCCGATCCGGATCCGTTGAATCTTATTTTTAAAGATCCGAACTTGAAAAATTGATCTGGATCTGCGGATGTGGACCGAGTCCGTAATCCACTGCTATCTCTACCTACATGACTAGATTCAGATTATTTACCTAGAAGGCTTCACACCAATATGATATGACATAAGACTTACACATGATTAATTTGCACAATTCTTGTTCCATGTTCCAATAATTTGCACAATTCTTTGTGTAGACTTAGAGCAAAGATTGTATTGTGTACCATCATCTTGAAAACATGCATCTTATTATGTACTTAGCTCATGTGTACAATATGGTCAGGTCTAACTTCGATTAGGTTGGACTATGTTTTTATAGGCCCAAAAATATTTGAGTCAGCTCAACCCCACCTGTTTCCATCTATTCCAGACTAGCCGGATTCGACTCCAAAAACCCTGCATTTTGGCCAGATGTTTCGAACTGGCTCATCAATTTGAAACCTCTACTTGTATCAATAAAATGCATAACTTTACCTAAGATGCAACATCAAATTAAGATAAAAGATTCAAAAGCAATAAGATAATTCCTCTGCAACTTATCAACAGCAACAGTGAAAGCTAACTGGATTTCCACATCTCAAACATATATCCCTTTTGCTTTTGCAGCAGCTAAGTAAGGAACTATAGCTTCTCTTTATGTAAATATATTGCAATATCTTTATCCATTATTAAAGTACTGCTGATGTCATAAAAGCATGGAAAATAGACTCCTTAGCTGTATAGAATGCCTAAAAAAGTAAAGAAGCATCATATGCTTTCAGTTTGTTTCTTTCTATGCCCCCTTTCCCAACACACAGTTCTTGAAAAATAAAGATACTAGTGCAATGGATGGTCACTCCCTTTGATATTTTTATTAAGTTTGTCATTTTGTGTTTTGTATTTTGAGCAAATATTTCCTTAAATCTTTTATAATAAACTAGTGTAACAATTTTTCTTTAAAAGTTAAAATAAAATAGTATCAACATATGGAATGAATAGGAAGAGTATGATGTAAACTCAAATATCTTCATTAATAAATCCTTTCTGTTTTAGGTTTTGTAATGTCTTTCACTCATTTTAATAATAGTTAAAATTTCTTGTATATGTATTTGGTTCGCATTTTGTCATACTTTTAGAATTTTTTTCCATCTATTCTTAAACTTTTAACTTTACTTTTACTCGATACTAAAGATTCGAGTTCTCGTTGAAAATTTTAACACCATCACTGTGTAGGATTTTTCAGATTGGATAGATAAATTTTAAAGACCATGTAACGACGGACTCGAACCTAAACTTTACATCTCAAACATTAATCACTCTAAAAGTTAATTGAATTTGGGGCCATATTGAAAATTGCAAATTCCTTATCCAAACTTTGAAAATGACTTTAATCATTTTACACCACCTCACAAGCAAGGAACTTGAACCTACCTTTATTCCTTCCTCGTCCCTATATAATGCATGCATTTTCACTAACATCACAGCAATCCTTGAGAAAAAACAAAACTTCCAAAAAAAGAGCAAAAATATAAAACATAAACAATGTCAACCGCCATTGTACCAGCTAGAAATCAGCAGCTCATCCGCCACGACCGCCGTTCGATGTTTTCTGACGATGTGGCGCTGAGGAAGCAGATTCAGGCAACTCATGCTTACGATGAGCGCTCGATCGACACAGAATATATTCTTTCCATAGTTAAGGATATCTTCAATCTTGTTTCCCCTGGAATTGATGGCATTATCAATGTAAGTATTTTTGAGTCTTTGTGCTTGACCCTTTTACTCCATTTGTTTTGATCTGCTCTAACCAGTAGTTGTTCATGATCAGGGCTCGACGAATCACGCCGGAATCCGCGAAGAAACAGCAGAGCTGACAGGCTCTGATGGCATCCACGACACATTAGCCTTTCTAGTGAACAAGATTTCCTGTGAGGTTGATCATTAATTTCAATATTGATAAATTGTACTATGTTTCATTTCAATCCGGATATTTGACCTGATTGACTAACAGAACTTGACCCATTTGATGATCTTACACAACTTTTTTTTATATTAGCCCTTTTGGATATTATTACCTAATTGAGTGACGGATCTTGACCCATTCAATGGTCTTACACATATTAGCTTGTCTAACTATTTGACTTGACTGACTAACGGATCTTGACCCATTATACAGTCTTACACATATTAGCTCATCTGGATATTGACCGATTGATCTTGACCTGTTAGACAGTGTTACACAAATTTTCATATTAGCCCTTCTGGATATTTTGACACGTAAGAAATTCTTAAACAAAGTTCTATATTAACACGTTTGGATATTTGACTTGATCGAATACTGAATCTTGACCCATGAGACGGTCTTATAGTCTTACACAAGTCTTTGTGTTAACCTTTCTTAGTTTTTCGTGTGAAGTTGATATCAGTAATGTTTCAAGGCCTCTGTAGCCTAGAGTCGTCTCTTCTGTTCTTACATCTCATGTTTTACTATAACCAGCTGTCTTGCAAGTGCTCGGGCGGGGGCGACAACCACTCCTCGGCAGTGGAGATCCTGAACGTCCTGTCCAGCTACTCATGGGACGCGAAAGCCGTGGTGGCCTTGGCCTCGTTCTCCGTCAACTATGGCCAGTTTTGGCTTGTCGCCAACCACTTCACGTCCGAGCCGCTGGCCAAATCCCTTGCGATGCTGAAGCTGCTGCCTGAGATAATTGACCATTCCAATACGATGAAAACCAGATTCGAGACCATGAACAGCCTAGTGAAGGTCTTGCTCGAGCTCACGAGGTGTATTGGCGAATTTCGTTGGCTGCCGTCGAAATACATATCGGATGAAGCAGAGCCGATGGTAGTTGTTGCGAGTCATGTCCCAATTGCTGTGTATTGGATTCTGAGAAGCTTGATTGCATGTGCCTCTCAGGTTGAAATTCTTGGCATGAGTCAAATGTAAGATGTTTTCGATCGAAAAGCTTGTTTGGGATCGATTTTTAATATTTTCCTAATGATTTAGGCCTAAAATGTGCAGGACAAGCTCGTATGCAGAGACGTGGGAGCTCTCCAGCTTAGCGCACAAGGTGGCCACCATATTAGACACTCTCAAAACACAACTCCAAATCTGCCATCGACATATAGGTATTAAATCCAGCACTATTATATGGGTCTTGTTTGTATAAGACACTAGGTACACTCAAAGGTTAGAGATCTGTAATAAAACTTATAATAATAATAATAATAATAATTCTTGTCACAATATCGAAGAATTTTGGATGCTACAAGATTCTTACTTTTAAATCAATAGATATATATAACATATTTTACCTATATTAAACAAGATGAGAACGTGTAGAAATTTTATCTCCCTTAGTACCTTAGAAATCATATTTCTTTCTGTACACAACATTTTTTTTAATATATATATATATAGAGAAGGGTTAACGTGAGAACCATTTTTATCGTGAGAATGTGAGAACCAAAAAATGATGAATTCACAGTGAAAGTTTTGATGAATCCACTGGGAAAGTTACTGAATCCAAAAAAATAGAATTTTCGCCTTATGGGATTCGAACTCGGGTGAAAATTCGAATTTTGAATTCATTAACTTTCTCAACGGATTCATCAACTTTCATAACTAATTCATTTGGTTCCTAGTTTTAGGATAAGAATGGTTCTTATTTGAACCAAACTCTATATAGGAATGTATATATATATATATATAGGGATATGATCTACTAGAAACTAACATTAAAAAATAATTAGAAACCAATCTTGACCATTAATTTTTTTAATCTAATGTACACGGATTTTCTACCTAAAATATGTTTTTTTCAATTTAAAATTTGCCAAAATGAATATAATATTAGGAAAGGGATAAAACAGCAAAAACATATAAAAAAACTGGTGCATGAATCCATCATCGTAAAAACGGGATTTGAAAACTACAAATTTTCCTCTAAAATCGTATCCCTAATCCTAAAGCCTAGCCACATAATCTGAGAGCTAAAAATCATTAGACTATATTAACTGAAGACATAATCATATTGAATACATTCAACATGCAATAGAGGTGTTTATAATTCAACATAAGACAGAAGCATAGTGTATTATGTCATGAAAGTATTTTGGCATAAAATACGACAACAATTAAATCTAAATCATATATAAATCAACCATAAAGCAAAAATATATTCAATAGGTCAGAAAAGTATTTATAATTAACATCAGAAAGCATTCAAAATGTGATAGAATTGTATATAAAATTTCATGTATATAACAAATTAAGCATATCTCTTTAAATAGCGAATGCATTCCTACATATAAAACCAAAGCATTCATTTGTAGATAAAGTTGTATATAAATTTAGACAAAGTGAACAATAAACAAAAGCACAAAAAAATAAAAATAATACCAGCAAAATGCTTGCCCACTATGTAATGAAATGCTTTTGACGCATAATATAAATTCTTTTGGTGATGAACAAACAAACACAAAAAAATTACAAACTCGTCGTCTAACTGTAGCGATGAAATATATCCACGACATAAATAATTTTAATTGTACAAATGTTAAAACTTAATCGTGTAACTCATAGAAACAATTTAAAATGATTAAATATGTGATTATCAAAATTAATTAAAATCCCTAAAAAATTAGTAACTATCATATTTAAAAGAAACTAAATTCACAAATATAACCTTTTAAATTAAGCACAAAATTAAAAAAATAATTTAAAAAGGTTTTTTTTCATCCATAGATGTAAAAAGATCAAAGGCTGTAATTAGTTTCTAGTTACTAGTCTAAGTATGGTTTCTATATGATCATCTTCCCATATATATATAGGCGTTGGTCTCAGTAAGGATTTATTTTTTTGAGAATTTGAAAACTATGCACAAACGTATAAAGTTGATGAACAAAATCTATAAAGTTGTGACAACGAAAACTTTACGAAATTGTTGCACAACAAAATAATTTTGAAAGTTTTCATTGTGCATAATTTTATCTTTTCTATCATCATCTTTACAAATTTTATGCATAGTTTGGAGAGTTTTCAAAAGATATAATTTTCATTTGATTCACTCCTTTGTATACATTATGATAATGGGTTCTATATATTGCAATAATAAATCTCATTATGACAATCATACATCATGCAATTAAGGTCCAAACTAAATTCTACTTAGCACATGGTGGAAAGTTTCTATTTAATCCTTCCCCATATAACATTATTAAACTGTCATCAGAAATCAAAATAAATGAAGATATTATAAGCATATTCAGAATTTGTAAGAAGACACATATCTTAATGATAATATTGGGGACTCGTAGATGAGAAGAAACATGTCGAATACTTCGAGACAATCAGTCATCTATTTGCGACGACGCCCCACAACAACAACCAAAGGATACTGAAGCAGATTATCCATTTGAAGGATGATTCTCTCCCTCTTGCAATAGGCAACAAAAAGACAACAAAGGTAGATAAATGTTCATGGAATCTAAGAGAGAGAATGTTTTTCTGTTTTTTCCAACACAAAGAGGTTCTATTTTGTATATGTGATGAACAGGTAGGGATCGAAGCTCTACTAGGAAAGACAGTGTTGCTGCTCATATCAGATGATGAAATCTCCGAAGACGAGCTTCTCATACTCGAACATATGTATAGAGATTCAAGAACGAAGCAACTGTTTCAGTATGAAATAGTCTGGCTACCCATGTTGGAAAAGAATGTCCCCAGAGACGAGCAATTACACGAGAATAAATTCGAGCAGCTATTGTTGCGGATGCCATGGTACGTCGTGCACGACTACGGCTTGCTAGAGCCGGCCGTGGCAAGGTACATTAGAGAAGTGTGGCGGTACACGAAGAAGGCGATGCTCGTGGCGTTGGACCCGCACGGGAAAATGGTTAGCCCTAACGCCGCCCATATGGTGTGGATTTGGGGAAATACGGCCTATCCTTTCACTCAGAAACGTGAATTGGACTTGTGGAATCATGAGGAATGGAGGTTGCAGCTGGTGGTCAATGGCATTGATCCAACAGTATTGAATTGGGTAAGTACTCTTTAATTTAATCTTCACTTCCAAAATCAAGTTATGAATATTTCAGTTACCAAAAATAGTACTCTTTAATTTAATCATCACTTCCAAAATCAAGTTATGAATATTTCAGTTACCAAAAATAGTAAAACTTTGGGATGAGTGTATAAATACAGTCAGTGGAGGTTGTAGAAGATATGCTTGCACTGTGGTCTACCAAGGACTTTACTCTCCTAAACCTTTGCAGCGAGTCCCATTCAACCTTATTTTTTCTTAAATAATATTTTTTGGTTGATCAGATAGAAAGGGAAAAGGTCATATGTTTGTATGGTGGCGAAAACTACGAGTGGATCCGGGAGTTCATAAAGACAGCAAGAGATGTTGCAGCTGCTGCTCCGATAGACCTAGAAATGGTGTACATTGGTAGGGCTAAGAGCAGCAAAGAGCGCGCTAGAAAGCTTATTGAAGTCGTGGCTGGCCGGAGTGAAATATGGGAAGATCCGACATCGATTTGGTATTTTTGGAAAAGGCTCGAAAGCATGATGTACTCTAAGATCCACCACGGTGCAAAAGTCGTGACAGAAGCACTGGGATCAATGAGCGGTCCCATTGCCGGCGATCATATCCTTAGTGAGGTGCTCACCTTGCTCACATTTGGTGGTAGTGAGCAGGGATGGGCACTGTTCAGCCAAGGGGTGGGACTGGGGCCCAGACAGATGGCCCGGGCTAAAGACGACCTGATTTTGAAAGGCCTAGTCGAATTCGAGAAATGGGCCGAATTCGCTAGGCAACCGAGAGGCTTTGTGCCAGCGCTTAACGACTATGTAGCCGGCCTACACACGGTGGAGCACTGCAACCGGCTTATTTTGCCTGGGGTCGATGACATTCCGGAGATGGTCGTGTGCACAGAGTGTCATCGACCCATGGAGAAGTACTATATGTACCGTTGTTGCACGGATTGAAAGTGTGATTTGGATTGAATCTGTTGCTATGTATGTAGCTTATTGCATGTTGCTAAAGAGTAAGCATATACTTTATGTTCTTTTTGTAGTTTGTGTGGTGTAGATTTTGTAAGTTTGTGGTGATAAAGACTGATGATTGCATCAGTTCAGTTGATTGCTTTGTCTTTTGTATTTTGGTATTGTTGTTGGAATTCAGTCGCACAGAATATTAATTATCTAGTCAATGGATATTAATTACTTTCCACTAGTTGTTGTTTGCTTTTCTATTTCTTCGTATTTTTATTTCTTTGGAAGGGTTGTGGTAGTACTTTAAATCATATTTATGAAAAGTAAAACGTGCTTAAAACAAAGTAGATGGTACATATATAAGAGCTAACTTTAATTGTTACGCACTTTGGATGGTAAAGAAATATGTCAATAACTCCAAATGAGAAAAAATATCTTAGAAAAATTATGAAAAAGAGAAAATGGAGCGAGGGTGGATGTCGGGAAGACGGTGGTTCCAGTAGGGTTGTCTAAAAGGTTTTGGTTAGAATCGAATCGAATCGAAACCAACAAATTGATTAACAAAACAAACAAATATGGTTATCGGTTGAACGGTTCGAGTTGAAAAAATTTCGGTTATTGGTTAACCGATAACCGAACAGTTCAAACCGAAAATCATTTTTAATTTTTAATTATTTTTAACTATTAATTAATTAATTGAAAATTCTCAAAATCAATTTTAGTTATTACTTTATTAATTATTTTAATTATCTGTTAAACATTTTATTTATTTTAATAAGTTTCAGTTTTAAATTATTATTTTATTTATTTTAATTATTATTTATTTATATTATTAATTAATTTTAATTGATTTTCGGTTAAACTTAAAATCGAACGATCGAACCGATCGGTTTTGGTTGTCGAAAATTTAAAACGGTTCGATTTCGGTTTCATTTTTAGATAAATTCGGTTCGGTTAACCAAAAGCGAACAGTTTAATGACTTTAGTTGCAACGTCGAACACACGCATGCAAGCATCGGTTATTGACACATGTGTGCATATCGTGCATTTAAAATAGAATAAAGATTATTTTAAACTTCAAACTATATTTATTTTATTTAAAATATTCTAAATTTAAAAATAGTATATTAAACTTTAAATTATATTTATTTTATCTAAAATATTTTGAACTTTAAGAAATATCACATTAAACCTTAAACTATATCTATTTTATCAAAATATTGAACTTTAAAAATATCATTCTAAACCTCAAACTATTCTCATTTTATCAAAATATCCACATCCATTTTCCAGCTTTTGAAATTGGACAAAGGATGTATTTTTTCATCCGATGAGCCACATCGAATTTCTAAAATAGAAAATGGACGTAAATTTTTTGATACAAAGTTATTAGTTTTTGATTTAAAGTGATATTTCTTAAAGTTTGGGATATTTTGATAAAGTAGTATAGTTTGGAGTTTAAAATAATATTTTTAAAGTTTAATATTTTAATAAAATAGATACGGTATAATATGAAGTTTTAAAATGATATTTACCCTTAAAATTACCTTAAGTTAATTTGCGTAGGATCTAGTGTTCCACTTTTTGTATCCCATTATGTATTATATTAAAAGGTACTTTTTTCTTCAATTTCAATTTTTTATTTTAGTTTAATTCTATACTTGTTGAGTAGGATTCGTTATACCCAATTAAGTTATATAACTATTTTTTAACATTATTTTGTTAATATTAGTTAATAATTGACTATTAAGATCGATAAATCCATAATCATGGTATATGATTTTTTATTTCAATTTTTAGTAATAAATAATTAACTTTTATTTTATTATGATAATCTTATTGATATAAGTAAATATTATTAAAATAATATATTTTATAATGGAACATGAGCGAGACACATAAATTATCCCGACATAGAACTAGACCTGTAGTTAAGTCAGTTGTCTCGATTTTTATAGATGACAGTCTTTCATGAATACAGATAAGAAATCTAAATCCAATGTGATGGTTTTAGTCAATTTAACTCCATATCTCTATTGTGCATAGGGTACATGTGTGGATAAAAGTCATAGTAATTAATGTGGAGGTTGCAAATTGCTGTCAATATATTTTTCCAAGTCATGTTATTGTTAATCAAGGTGGTGCACTCCTGTGTGTACGGGTCGGATTGGGTTCGACCTGGATCCGACCGAATCCAGATCCAACTTATTCAATTTTGTTTACAATCTGTCACTTTTATTGATTATATAGCACCATTACTTTTATTTAGAACAATTGTTACATTCACTGAAATTATAATTTTCTATAAAAGATAGAAAAAATTATTAAGGAAAAGTACTTTCACTTTTTAATCAAAACTTTCATTTTATTCATAGCAATTGTCACTTTATGCATAAAATTGTCACTTTTAATCATAAGAACAATCAATCTTTTAGCTTGAATTTTATTGTGAAATTATGCACTTGTTTAGCCCCAAAATTTGAATTTGAATTATGTCACTTTTATCTCATATGAATTGTCACTTTTAATCACCGTGAAAATAATGTTCACTTTTATCTCATAAGAATTGTCACTTTTAATCATAAGAACAACCTGATCATTTCCTAACTTATGTGTTTGTGTTTGTGTTTTAACTTTGTTTGGTCATGTCCTAGATGTCTAGTTTGGATTCTGGTATGTGATGGCTGATTGCATCAGTCTGTGTCGTTAGTTGTGGCAGTTGTTGTTTGAATAACTTAGTGTAATGGGACTATTATCTAGTTTTGTTTTATGTTTATTAATGGGATCATATATGATCATTTATAAGAACAGGAATGTTAATTGTATTAGGAGTTGTAGCTGTGGATACACTGCATCGTCGGCATCGAATTGAATCACTCATTTATTTTAAATCTATTAACTCTTAACTAATTGAACTATGTTCGTGATGTTAATTAAATTACTTCTTTCACGTGCAGTGGTGGTGCTTGGTTTGTTTTGTGATTCCGGCAGAATGGTGGAGGCAGACCGGCAGTGTGGTGCTAATTCTTAGCTACAAGAGTTTAATCATGATTTAATGAACAATTTGTATATCATTAATTGTATGATCTCGAACTGTTAGGTGGACTTTCTTTTCTTTTCTTTTTTTTTTTTTTTTACAATGGCAGAGGTGGAGTTAATTTCCAATGTCGGATTTGATGAATATTTTAACAATAATTCTAAAACACAAATATGTCTATTAACAATTTTACTTTATTCAGTTTAATTAAATAGAATGGTTAACATGTAAGGGAAAAGTTATTTTAATTAAATAGAATGGTTAACATGTAAGGGAAAAGTTATCAGAATAGTTAAATCCGTTAAATAAGGATTGGATGAAATTATAGAAGAAGGACGTACTAAAACAAAAAATTGTATAAGGACCTAATGAAACAAAATAGGATCCCGGTTTTATTTATTTTGTTGCTTTATTTGTTAAGTACTTTATTTCATATTATGTCTTTTTTTTTGTATCATGGAGCATGCGTACCACTACCTTAGTGCTTGTTGGGTAAACCCCACGTTCATATGCGCATAGCGCAAACCACAGGAGAGGTAAACCATACTTGGAAAACAGGTGTGTGACTCAAACCCATAGAGGCGTTTGGTGGAGTTCGAACCTGTGACCTCTCGACCACAGGAACCCACCTTAACCATTCGGTTGTCCCTAGGGACTATATTATGTCTTGTTATTAAAGTGTATCGTAGGAAGAGTTGGATTGAGTTACACAGTACATAGTCTGCTACTGCTAGGATTCTTTTTATTTTCCGCTTGGGTCGACTAGCCTATATATATGAGGCTAGGGATGTTATAACTTTCAATTATCAAGTAATAATATATGTTACTCAAATTCAAAATTCATAGCTAGAGTTTGCAGGTCACGCGTGATCATAAGGATCGTGAGATTTTCTCAAGCTATATTAAAAGTTAGTACGTTAAGCCAATAAATGGGTTCGATCTGCTAGAGTTGTGGGGAATGATGCAACCAACTTATTTCATTAGAGGTCGATGACATTCTAAAGATGGTCGTACTACATGATAGTAATGCACGAATTGAAAGTGTTGTTTAGATTGAATAAGTTGCTACCTATGTAGCTTGTTCTACGTCGCTAAGGGGTGAACATAAGTTTTTGTGTATTTATTTAGTTTGAGAGGTGTAGCTAGGAATCTAAGATCGTCCTAAATTTTGTTAGATTGTCGTGATCATAAAGACTGATTATAGCATCGGTCCAATTGATTGTTTTCTCCTTTGATTTTGTTATTTGTAAATGAGAAATCTAGTAAGATATATATTTAGGGTGGTCTCACATGCTGCAAGCATACGGTGAGACTACCTCTAATTAGTTAATTAATTAAGCATAATTAATTAGTTAATTAATCAATCCTAATTAATTAAATTAATTCTAATTAAAATTAATTAGTTTAATAAACTTTAATTGTAAATTAATAAATAATAAATTTGAATTAATATATCTTAATTTTAAATTAATAAACTCTAATTTTGAATTAATAAACCCTAATTTTGAATAATAAACCCTAATTATGAATTAATAAACCCTAATTTAGAATTAATAAACCCTAATTTTGAATAATAAACCCTAATTTGGAATTAATAAATTCTAATTGGAAATAATAAACCTAATTATGAATTAATAAACTATATCTTTAAATTAATAAACCCTAATTATGAATTAATAAACTTCAATTATGAATTAATAAATCATAATTATGAATTAATAAATTCTAATTTTGAATTAAAAATATAAATAAATATTAATAAATTTAATTATAAATTAATAAAATCTAATTATCCTTACTCATCATAATTAATATATAATTATTTTAACAAAAAATGGGTGAGCTCACGGTAAGACGAAGCTCACCCAAGTTTTTGTCATATATTTACATCCTATTTTATTTCCATCCACTTTGGATTGCTAGAGATCCTATATACTTCACTTTCTAGCATTTCACTTGTGTATTACTTTCAATTTTATTTGTTTATTTCATTCTTCTTCAATTTCAGTTTCATTTTGTTCGGTTTAATTTTGCAATTGATAATTAGGATTGATTGTTTCCAATTAAAATATGCACTTAGATTTTAGTTCTTAATTTTCAATTTTAGTTAATAGTTCATTATCGTATTGATTATTTCTTAACTATGATATATTTTTAATTTAATTGTTATTTGATAATTTGTCGATTAATGTTAATTATTGAGATATATATATATATATATATATATATATATATATATATATAGTGGTTTATAATTCTTATTTGTGTGCGAAGTTGGAAATCATATTTGTGAAGAGTATTTGTTTAATTTTGCTTTATTTTGAAGAACTGATACTCATTAGCATCTTTTGTCTTTTTTGTAGGAAAATGGAAAAGGAACTAAGGAATGCAAAGTTGATATGATTGAAGTATGTCTCATTATGAATCCTTAGGCACAAACGGTTCACAAATCAGAGTCCGGACAAGAGAAAACGGGTCAAAACAAAAAAAGTTGTGTTATTTATATTCTTAATTTTTTTATCAAAACTCTCTATATCTCTATTTTAGCCTAGATAATTGGGAAATGTTGTGCTTAAAAACTTGATGTGTTTTCGTGTTATCAATCCTTATGGATACAATATTCTGCTTACTATTTTGACTAAATTAGGCATAGTATAATTGCAGTATTTTAATGTTATAATTTGAATGATCAATTACACTAAAACTAATTTTCATGTTAATACATAATTAATAAAATGTTGCGAACTTGCGACAGACGATCCAAACTGACTTAGATCATCAATTGTAGGAGGTTCTCGATCCCATGTGGCTCACTAAGAATTTGGGTTCTTATTTTTGGACCATTGTGGCCAAAATAAAAGCCCATCTTCTTATTTTTTTTCCCTAGAGGCTGTCCCAACTTCTTTTTTGTTTTGCTTTTTTTCTTTGCTTTTACTACTTTTTCATGCACTCTTTGTTGTTGTTTTTTTCTTTTTTAGGGAATTTATGTTTTCTTCTTTTCTTTATTTTATTTGTTATTTTTTCATTTATTCTGTATGATATCTTACTCCTTTTTAAAATATATTTTTAATATATTATGTTATTTTATAATATATTTAGTGATAATTAGATTTATTTTTATTTGATTTTAGTTACGCTTTTCTGTTTTTGTTTATTTTTTTATAATTTATTTTTTAGTTTATAACATCTTTAAATTATTACTTTTTTCGATTAATATATAATGTTAATTAGGATATTCATTTTAATTAATACATTTGAAAACCATGAAAAAAATGTTAAATAATGTTGTATTGATAAATTAAAGGTTATTTGATAATGGGGTCCTTGAATAGTTGATAAGAACTTGCAACCATTCGAGAAAAATAAAAACATGAGATTCTAACTGATATGAGATTCTAACTGATATGGTAGCAATGTGACAGATAAGAAGCTGAAATTAAGAACTTATCACCATTTATGCTCTTGTATGAATGCATGCATAGGCAGGCAATAAAGCCATGCGATCACGTGTTATGCATGCATGTAATGCTAGGGAATCGATTATGTTTTAGTGGAAAAGAGAATTGTGTTGGTCCACATTGCAGTTTATGGTTGGTATATTCCGATACTTTGATGACCCACCTCTCAATCAAGATAACCCAAGCACCACAATATCCTATTTAGTACTTGATAGGATCGCCCAACCACTTGGCCAAAGATCGGACCCAATATAATTGGGCCCGACATTAAGCTCGGTCTATGCAAGTTCGGCCCAAGAAGACTCCTAAACCAACTACAACTCAAATCACAAGTGGAGCGTAGAAGATTGGATGCATATCTAAAGAATCCTTATGAGAGAAGACTTCGTATTAGAGTAAAACTGAATATAATGGTGTATAAATAAAGGCTAGATTAGATGGAATAAGATCAGCTACACTCTTTGTAATCGCTTCTTACACACTCAATACACATATACTTTCTTGCTCCGTGGACGTAGATCTATTTCAACAGATCGAACCACGTTAATTCCTCGTGTTCATTGCGCATTTATTACCTTACGAAATTAAGATCGATCACTGGCACCGTCTGTGGGAACGAAAATTTTGTGTTATCGATCAACTTTTTCTCAGGTAACAATCACAACGATGAATACAAGAAGCATTACATCCAGGGCTGCTACCGGCAACAATAACGGCGGCAGGACGCACCGAACTCGGCTTGAGAAAAGCTCGATAAGAGATACGACCCCCGAAGGACACGTTCAAAGTCTCGATGAGCGAGGCAACCCTATCATGCATGAAGAAGAAGAGTACCATAGTGAAGGAGGTCGCAACAACAACCGAGAGGAATCCCTAGCACCACAGTTGAACCTTGACGAGACAGTTAAAGGGTTCCGCGAAAAGAATAAGGAAAGCTTCCTCCAGTACCTCAGCCGAGAACAAGGTCGGCATCATCATGAAGAAAAGGATGCCGAAGCCTCATCAAAGCACGAGGCGGCACAGCGAGGTGAATCCCCCAACCTCGGATGATAGGCGCTCGTGCTGCGGATAATACCTCTACACGGGTTGATTTCCAAACCGACCGTGCAAGGGATGAGCAGTGTGGGGCAGGACGTCGTGATCACCGCGAGGTCGATCCCCACAATTATAACGAGTCCGGCCGACGACCTCAGCATCGTTCTCCGGGAGACGGGTTCGATAGATACGAGAAGATCATTACCCCTTTCTCCAACGAGATACTCGACACTCATCTCCCGGACAAGTACCGAGTGTCAAGTATCGCCCCCTATGACGGACTGCGGGATCCACAAAACTTCCTTTCTCAATTCCAATACAACATGATCAACCAGCGTCTCAACACCATCCACATGTGCAAGCTGTTCCCGGAGTTACTGATCGACAATACCCGCCGGTGGTTCGACAGTTTACCTACCGGTAGTATTGGATCTTACCGAGATCTAATGGAAGCCTTTCATCGAAGGTTCTTCCAAAAAGCCGAGTCCAAGACCACATCGGCTCATCTCCTCACCGTGAGACAAGGCCGAGGTGAGTCCATCAGCGACTTCATGACCAGGTTCAACAAGGAATGCCTAAAAGTCGAGGACGTAAACGATCTCCTCATTATATCGGCTTTCCAAAGCGGCATCTTACCGGGGCCCTATATAAGGAGATCGTCAACACGAGCCCCGTCTTCGTCGGAGCTGTGGCGCATAGCAGATCGGTTCGCCAAAGCGAACGAAACGGATAGGAGAAAGCGCGATGCGGAAAAGATGGAGCCATCTGATAAGAAGAGGAAAGAAGATGGTCAAGGAGACCGAGGCCAAGGTCGACGAAGTGCCTTGGAAAGAATACAATGTGGCCCGATAGAGTCTAGGCTCGGGCCACGTCATAACCCGGAGTGACCTTAGTATACACCCTTGACGAAGTCGAGGGCGGAGATCTATGAGCTCCATATGAACATGTTCGAGAAACCTCGGCCCATGCTAGGGGGATCGAAACGCCGATCCAAAGACAAGTATTGCTCCTTCCGTGAGGATCATGGACACGACACGGAGGAGTGCAGGGATCTCATGGTAGATATCGTAAAGTTGGTGCATGACGGGGTTCTTAAGAAGTACCAAGGTCATGGCCGACGAACTGGTCAGTACGAGGCCCCCCACCAAGGCCAGAAAAAGCGGAAGCAAGTGAAGGAGAGGGGAAATTGTGGCCCTCACAAGAAAGCGAAGCACGACACCGATGAAGAGGGGGATGACGAGCCTCAATACGATGGAATCATATCCACCATCACGAGGCTCCCTCGCGGAACTACGAAGTCCTCTCTAAAATCCGAGGCCCGAAGTTCCCATACCAGCGAACCTGTAAACAAGAGGTTTAAAAGGGACGAGACAATTACCTTTTCTGAGGATGACCTCGTACCAGCCGTAGTACCCCACCAGGACGCGATGATAATCCAAGCAGTGGTCGCCAACAAGCTAGTTCAGTGCGTGTACGCCGATAGTGGTGCGTCGGTGAGCATCCTCTTCAAGGAATGCTTCGACAAATTGGGAATTGAGGAGGCACGCCTCACACCGGCACCACTACCACTTAGAAGCTTCGTGCAAGAAGAGACGCGTCCGGAGGGATCATTGGACTACCATCACGGTGGGAAGAGCCGACGAGCTCCACCAAGGTGGTACAATTCTTTGTAATAGCGCCTACTCACCGTATAACATTATACTAGGACGGGACTGGTTAAATGCAGTGAGGGCGGTATGCTCAACGTATCACCTAACAATGAAGATCCCCACAAGAGGAGGGTTGTTGTGATCGAGGAGATCAAAAACAAGCAAAAGAATGCATGCATGTCGCCTTAAGAGGTGCGATGACTTGACCCAAAGCACCCTGGGCATGGCAATTAAGGAAACCCAAGGAGTTGGAACTGGAAAGGACGTCGTCTACTCCCGACAGCTCGGTAGAGGAGGTCACACTGTATTAAGACGATCCCCTCAAGGTCGTCAAAGTAGGCTCTACCGAAGTACCTCAACTGAGAAAGCAGATTATCCAACTCCTAAGGGAATTCAGAGACGTCTTCGCTTGGTCATCCCTCGACATGACCAAGCATTATTACTCACCGGCTCAACATTGACCCAAGTGTGAAACCAGTTCGGCAAAAGCAGCGGACCTTTGCAGCGGAACGGAATCAGGTCATACATGACGAGGTGAACCAACTATTGAAAGGACGCATATTGTTCGAAGTCAAGTATCCGACCTGGATAGCCAATCCGGTGATGGTGAAGAAAGGACGAGGGGGATGGCGAATGTGTATCGATTACTCCGATCTCAACAAACATTGCCCTAAGGACTGCTACCCCCTTCCCAATATTGACAAAAAGGTTGACGCTTTGGTCGGATACGAAGTCTTCAGCTTCTTGGATCTATACAAAGGGTATCACCAAGTCCTGATGAGCGACGAGGACGCATCCAAAACAGCCTTCATCACGGACTTCGGCATCTTTGCATATGGGAAGATGCCATTCGGACTCAAGAATCGAGGGGCCACCTATCAAAGAATGGTGGACAAGATATTTCACCCTACATTGGTCAAAATGTGGAGGTGTATGTAGATGACATCGTCGTCAAGAGTAAGGAGAAAGCCACATGTGTAGCCGACCTACGGATGGTCTAAACTTACTTCGTAAAGTAAACACAAGCTAAACCCCAAAAGTGTGCATTCGCGATTCGGTGCAGGAAATTTACGGGGTCTTTGGGTTTCACGAGAAGGTTAAAAGTCAACCCGTCCAAAGTTCAAACCATTTTAGAGATGAAGATGCGAAGGCGATCCACGACGTGCATAAGTTGACGGGCTGCATAGCTGACCGAGCAGCTTCCTTTCAAAAGCCGCGGAGAAGCAACTTTCCTTTTCAAAATCCTCAAAAGGCTCCGGAGTTCAGTAGGGATGATAAACACAAGTTGGCCTTTGAAGATCTCAAAAACTACCTCGCCAAACTCCCCACTCTATCTGTCCCGAAGGAATGAGAGGTCTTCTACCTACACCTCGCAACGGATGAAACCATAAGTGCGGTTTTGGTGCGAGAGGATGAGCGTCGCCAACTCCCGTGTATTTCATCATTTGAGCACTTAAAGGGCGAAGCGAGATATCAACCTCGGAGAAGCTCGCTTTGGCATTAGTAAATCTGCGAGGAGACTACGTCCTACTTCCATGCGTATCCCATACAAATTCTCACCGATCATCCACTTGGCAAGTGTTGACAAAGCGGAAGCTTGGGAGAATTGCGAAGTGGGTAATTGAGTTGGCGAACACGATATCTCTTTACGCCTCGTCAAGCCATCAAGGTCGGGCCTTAGCAGACTTCCTTGTGAGGCTAACTTCACGAGAAGCCGAAACCCACCGAGCCTACCTCGAGACAATGCGAAGCCGAACCCATCATGGAAGCATCCAGAAATTGCTTGGCAAATCTATGTGGATGGAGCTTGGGAAAAGCGGGTAGTGGGGCGAGGCATCTTGCTTTTGGGACCAGATGGCAAGAGATCACCCTCGCACTTCGGTTTGCATTCAAAAATCACGAATAACAAAGCGGAATCGAGACCTTAATCGCAAGACTTCGCTAGCTCAAAGTCTTGGATCTGAGCAAGTCAAGTTCACGGTGATTCTCGGTCATAGTAAGCCACATGTTGGGAAAGTACGAGGCAAAAGACAACGGGATGAAGAAATACCTTGAAAAAGCCAAAGCCTACAGTCTTTCTCATACTTCCGGTTGGTTCGTATCGAGGAGCAAAATAGCCGGTGACACCTTAAGCAAGCGCATCATCATCAACGAGCCCACCAATAGAAGAACTCCAAAGCAGGAGCATAAACGATGCTGATGTCGAGGTCAACATAGTCTCTGATGAAGAACCTAATTGGATGACTCTCATTCAAGAATATTTGAAGAAAGGCGAGTTACCTAACGACAGACTCGAGGCTAGGAAAATCTTGAGCAAATCTTTGCGATATATACTTGAGTAAGGAATTCTCTACAGAAAGTTATATCTCCAGCCTCTCCTAAGGTGTTTGGTGTTTAGTATGATTTTGTGATGATTCTTGGTATTGTTTTACATGTCATTTTCTATGATTTGTCCTATTTATGCCGTTGGTTCGATTAATATTTATCGATTCAGACTTACTTCATTCGTTTCGATGTTTTGTAGGAAAAAGGCAGAAAATAGGATGAATTGGATCCGCCAAGAATCAAATATATTGAAGAGCATTTCGACAGGAGTTCATAGGCGAAAGCGGATCGCAAATCAGAGATCGGACGCGAGAGAACGGAGCAAAATATCAAAGTCGCGCACGGCACCCATCGCACGGCCCAACGCCGCGCACGCCCACGCTCCCGTGCCTCACGCGACTCGGCCACCCAGTGCGCGCTCGTTCTGAGCGTGCGTTCATGAATTTCCCTCTCGCGCTCGTTCCCAATCGGCGCTCGGCATGCGCGCCGTGCCTCGCCTCGCCTCTCCGTGCGCCCCCGCCTCGCCCGCTCAGCGCCCCGGCGCCGCCCACCGGCGCGGGATCGATCTTAGCGTTCACCAATTTTGAGCAGCGTGCTCATTCCGATGCCCTCTCGCTCGCTCACCTCACCGCGCGCCAGCGGCGAGCTGCTGCCGTCACCTCTCGCGCCGCCAGCCTAACGCAAAACCAGTAGCGTTGGCCGCCAGCATACCAGCAGCGCCAGCTTCCTCCTCCAGCATGGCATCCCGGTAGCGCCTCGGCGCCTCCGGCTCAGCGGCATCTCGTACAGGCTCGGCACCTCCAGTATGACATCCCCAGTAGCGCCTCGGCGTCTCGGCTGTCTGCGTCCGCCGCTTAGCTCGTCCGTCCCGGCGGGGGTTCGCTGCCGATGCCCTCAGCCCACCGGCGTTCTTTCAACAGCGCTCAGCGTATTTTCACACGCGCGTTCGGCTCGCCCGGCGTTCTCGTGTGAGGCGAATCATTTTTCATCCGGAGTTCACTTTGAACCATGTTCATATTCAAGTCGAATGTATTACGGCGTGCGCCACCTTAAACGCCGCTCACTTTCATTTAATATATATATATATATATATATATATATATATATATATATATACGCGTTTAGGTCTCCGCCTCGATTCGGATTTTCTTTTCGCTCCTTGTGGCGCTCTTGACCTTTCCTCTGGATTTCTTGAGCAACACAACAGATCAATAGTTAGTTTTAATTTATGTTCTTTGTTTTCATCGAATGATTTAGTTAATCAATTTATGCTTTTGGATTTATCGTTTTATTGGAATCAATTTCATCGTATTATTGCTTTATGATTTCTCGCTTTGTGATTCTTGTGAATTCGATTCATAGTGACGATGGATTGGATTTTCATGTTCCGTTGATTTATATTGCGTAATGATTTCCTGCTTTCGTTTAATTCATGTTCTTTGTGATGGATTGATGATTATGTTTTTATTTGCAATTAGATTTAGATTAAGGATTGACAAACCCTATAAATAATATGATTGCATATGCTTTTATTTACAGCTTTGATTTATCGCTTTCATAGTTCAACTAGGGATTGACAACCCCTGGTTTAGATTTAACGCTTTATTAGTTTGGCTCGGGATTGACAACCCCCAGCTTAGGATTGTTGGATTTATATACTGAAAGCAGTTTGGTTGAGCTTGTATACAATGTTTCTGTTACCACTATTACAATCTCCTATCCGATTTAAATACTTGATTGCATATATCGTGTCCCTTATCTCTTATATAAGTTAGATCATACGGTGTGTAGAAGATCACGGAAGTCTGTATGATTGGTCGCTTAATGAGATATAAAAGTTTCACGGTGAGACAACTTGAGGACGAGTTGTCGGTATAAGGCTGCGGTATAGATAAGAAGTGACTTGACTTGGTTACTTGTCTATCTTTGATGCGTCTCGGCGTATTGAAGGATCACATTGAGATGTGTTCTTCTATCGACCGTCGTGAAGAACCAAGATCTCGGTGACTTACGATGATCTAAACCTCGATAAGGTATTAGGTGAGTATGAGTTCTTGACCATCACTTTGACTTGTTATGGGTGAGGTTATATGTTCTAACCCAAGATTCTCCACATCTTGGGTGGTGGCGATCTTGTATGTCACGCTAGTTATCATGTCGAGTCACCGTATCCGTTTAGGATGATGGCGTCCCTTAAGGAGCTCAAAGGTTTATTGTACTAAACCCCGCGGTTGAGTTAGCTCAAGTACAATAATAAGGTTGAGTGGTACTACTTAAGGAATTAAAGATATTAATTATTTTAAGCAATCGAATGCTATAAATAATTAATGGACGTTCGATATCTTAAATACGGGATTCGTAATGTCTAAGTGCAAGCCCGACTCAACTTCGGTAATAAAGGGTAAGTCAAGATTTATTCTCTAGTGGCATGAATAAATGTTTATAAATTAATTTATGTTAAATTTGAACATAAGATAATTAATTTATTTGAGGCCTTCTTTATTCCTTGCATTTGATCCTGGTGGCCCATCCAGTTCAAGCTCTGATGAAATCGGCGCCCCCTATCCCTCTAAGGCAAGGATTTGATTCTCTTTATCCTATATGGATATTATTATATTTATGGGATATGCATGGATCCTTTCCTTATGGGATTATGGTAATGCATTATAAATATAAGGTAAGAGATAGAATCAAGGTTAATCCACAAAATTAGAGAGCATAATTTTGTCCATCTTCATAGTGAGAATCTCGAAAATTAGCTAGGGTTTGAGGGTGATTTCTTGTAGCATTCTCCATAGATCGTCCTTACTCGGCGTTGGAGATTGGGCAACCGGGATCTGATCCGGAAGGTCAGCACGAGTCCGATCCGTTCGATCCATTCATCCGGTTCCATCGACCTCATCGGATCAAAAGGTAAACACGAAAACCCTACGTGTTGCAATTAATTAAATAGACGCATGCTAGGTTTATAATCATTGTATGGTGAATTAAATATCCAAGATAGATCCTCGGGCGGAGGCTGACATATGTCATCCCTACATTGGTATCGAGCACAGGATCGAATCTTGGCTCTGTTGGATTAATTCACGTTTGATTATTACGTGCGTTTAATTAATTGTGGATCATCGTTCATCGTGGCTCGTTTTGTTTTGTTGGGTTTTGTTTTCACCACGAAAATCCGTGGTTAGATTAGATTTTTCTTGTAAATCTTATCGTAAAGAAGAACGAAGACGAAAGCACAAAAGCGAGGCGGCGAAGAATCGCCGGAGAAATCGGACGACGGCAGACCTCGGCGCTTGCGCGCGCCCCTCGGCGGCATCGGCGGACAGGGCGGCGGGCGGAAAGGGGAGGAGGCTGGCGCGCATGGTTGGGGCCAGGCGGTGTGGGCGACGCGCGCGCGGACGCCTCGGCACCGCCGGCTGGCGTCGCGCGCGGCGGCGATCTCGGCGAGCAGTCACGGAATCCTCAACGAGGTCTCGGCAGTGCGGGCGACGCCACGCGAAGCGTGCACGGAGCTGAGCGCGCGCAAGACGCGCTAGTGGAAACCTCGTAGCGCCTCGGCGGTAGCGGGCGACGCGAGGCGCCGCGAATCCGGGAGAGGCCTCGGCGGCGCGGCGCCTCGGCCGCAGATGCGCGCGACGGAAACCTCAACGGCGCAGGTATGGGCGGCGGCGCTAGGCGGCGCGGGCGCGCGTTTTCGTGCGGATGCCCGGCGGCCTTCGGCGACGAGGCTCGGCGATGTTCGGCCAGGCGCGGGTGAGCTCGGCAGTCACGGTCGTCCACGCGATCGTGAGGCGGCCGAGGTGAGCACGCCGGCGCGATGAAGAAGAGCGGCGGCGGTGTTGGGCGTGCGCATGGGGCGTGTGCCCTGCGCCGCGCCCGGCCATCTCTGGGCCGACCCACCCAAACCCGCCCGAACCATTTTTTTTCGGCCAACCCGTTTTCGGCCCGATTCAGTTTTAGGCACGATCCGGCCCGTTCCACCGATCGGACCAAATCCGGTTTGAGCGAATCCGGTCCGTGCCGTGCACGCGAGGCCCGTTTTCAAAGTTTAATTCTGTATTTTGCAATTCTATGTAATAGATTAGGCAAGTAAGTGCAGATTCCACGTGTGGGCCACGATGAACGTTTTTATTTTATTTTTATCGTTCATTGCATGTCGTGGATGTTTAATTTATGCGAGAGCATGCTATGTATGTTTAAATTACGTTGACAAACCATTAAGTGTTTTACGATTTAAGTGCGCATAGTAAGCATGCTAAGTTTATCGCGTTGTCGAGCATATTTTAGAATTACTGCGAGCATGTTTTACATGTTGAGTTCTATAGACAAGCATGCTAGGATTACGTGATCTCGCATGGACAAACCTTTTGAATAAAAAGACTAAGCAAGCAACCCAACAAATTAATTTTTCAAATTAAAATGTCAAGACCTCCACCTTTGATCTCTAAACAAAGTGATACGACCGTGAGTAAACGCCCACACGCGCGTGGCTTGCTTGCCTTGTTTATCATAAGTTTGTTAGATGAGATTTCTAAATAAAACATTTTAAATCTATTGAGAAATGGGAGTTTCATGTAAACGCCATCCGCAGCGTGGCTTGCATGTGCGATTTTCATAAGTTCTCTAGAGATAGATATAAAATGAGATAACAAAAGAATTTGAATTAGGCGGTATGGTCCGAGTGAGTATGCCAATTCTAAGAATTCATTTCTTTGTTAAAAATGTGGTCATTGCTTAGACATCACCGAGTACAACTTCCATGAAGTCCCTTCTTGCGATAGTGATGTGGTCTAGTAAGGTCCAATCGTTAATTTCATTTGTCATAAGGTTAAGTTGACATGGATTGAAATTAAGCGACTAAAAGGTATATTTTAGTGCAGTCGAGGCGTTCATGTGTAACGCGATCACGCTGGCTTGCATGTGGGATTCCTTGGCGATTGGAGGTTTGATTAATATTGTTTTATCAAAAGGTTACAATATTACATTGTTACGAATTATGTGCGATCGTATGCTTATGTGTTTTTCATTATCTTTTCAGATATGTCTCTTACTCCGATTATCAATATGCTCGCACAAAATCCGTTATCCGGTCCAAATTTTATCGAGTGGAAACGAAACATGGAATATGTTCTTATCGCTGAAGAACACATGTTTGTTCTCACTACTCCTAAACCCGATGCCCTTACTGACGCATCGACTAATGAGCAGCGAGAGTCAAGCAGACTTTGGAATAAGTCAAACAATATGGCTAAATGCTATATGATGACAACTATGTCCAAAGGCTTGCAGCTGCAGCATCAGTCGATGGTAGACGCGACTGATATTTGGTCAAGTCTCGAGAGTAAGTTTGGGCAGTCGGATCGGACAGTCCGCTTCCACACAATGAGAGAAATCTTGGCGTGTAAGATGGAAGAAGGAAGTTCGGTCCATGAACATGTCTCCCACATGACTCATCTCATGGATAGTCTTGATCAGTTGGGAGGAGGTATTGACGGCGAAGCCAAGGTCGATATCATCCTCAATACACTGCCCAAGTCTTTTGAGAACTTTCGGCGTGAATGCGATCATGAGCAAGACCGAGTTTACACTCGATCGGTTGCTTAATGATCCGTTCTTTGCATGGAAGGAGTTATGGGAAAAGGAGCACATGCTCTTGCTAGCACATATAAGGGCCCAAAATTTTCATTGCAAAATGGAAAAGAAAAGGGTACCAAAGGTGGAAGAGGCAAGGCAAGCAGTGGGAGTAATGGGAACAAGAGCGTGGTTGCCGGAGGTTTAAAGAAGCCAAAGGAGAGGGCAAGTGCTTCAAGTGCGGTAAGCCCGGGCATTGGAAGGCCAAGTGCCCTATGCTCAAGGCTCGAGTGCGTCGTTTGCTTTAATAACGGAAACATGTTTAGCGACTTGTTCTACCCGTTCTTGGGTAGTAGATCTGGTATGGCGATCATGTTTGTTACACCTTGTAGGGTTCCTGCGGACAAGGGAGCTGTTTGATGGCGAGATAACAATCTCTATGGGCACGCGGCGATTGTCGAGGCCGTTGCGATTGGAGATGTTACTTTATGTTTTGAAAAGCAGTTTTAGTTTTGAAAGGCGTTTATATGTGCCGGATTTTCGACGGAACCTTGTTTACATTTGAAATTATTTACTCATGGATGTTCATTATTTTTGATAGTGGTGTTTCTATCATAAGAAATGGCGAAGTTATACGTGTTGTACGTTATATAATTAAGCTTTATACTATTTACGCCAAACATAATACCTATAACTATGTTGCATCTTCATCAAACCCTAAAAGAGAAAGTTTTCCTCAGAAGATGACACTACTTTTCTCTCGGCATCTTAGATTAGGTCACATCAATATAAATAGGATCCAAAGACTTGCTAAGAATGGGCGTTGGGTAATCTCACGGTTACTCGTTCCCGGTCTGCGAATCTGTATAGAAGGTAAGATGTCACCGTAACCTTCAAAGCGAGGGTTATAGAGCCAAAGAAATGTTGGAGTTAGTCCATTCGACTGTGTGGACCGATGTCCACACAAGCTCGTGGAGAATGCAGTATTTTGTCACTTTCATTGACGATTACTCAAGTGCGGATACGTATACCGCTTCACCGCAAGTCCGAATGCTTTGAGAAATTCAAAGAGTTTAAGGCGGAAGTGGAGCGAAGCTTGGTAAGAGTATCAAGTCGCTGCGTTCGATCGCGTATGGCGAATACCTCGAGAACGAGTTTATGGACTATCTAGTGGGTGTGGGATTACCTCCCCAACAAGACTTCACCGGCACACCACAACAAAATGGTGTGTCGGGCGAAGAAATAGGACTCTTTTGAAAATGGTTAGATCAATGATGAGTTATGCAACATTGCCTATTTAGATTACGGGGTATGCCTTAGAAACAACGGCATACTTGCTAAATCTAGTACCATCCAAGTCAGTCGAAAAGACCCCTTTCGAGTTGTGGTTTGGGCGCAAGCCCGTTTAAGCCACATAAGGATATGGGGCGATCCGACACGTGCTAAACAAGAAGGTCGACAAGTTGGAGGCTAGATCGACGCAAGGTCGTTTATTGGCTATCCTAGAGGAGCGAAGGTGGTTTATTCTATAGTCTAAGGATCGGAAGGTCATTATTAGCACTAATGCTCGATTCTTAGAAGAGGACTACATGAAAATCATAAATCCAAAGTTGAAATCATTCTTCAAGAATTAGAAGATGATCGTATTCCACCACCGATTAGGCCAAAGGTGCGAGATGTCGAGTCTAGTGGGAGGATCGACACCGGATACTTCAAGAAATTGAAGTGGGTCGAGTTCCTTTGGAGATACCGACCGCATGAGTGGTACCTACCCGACAAGTTGTGCAAGTTAGAGAACCACAAGCATCTGCACCCACCGTTGCCATTGTGCTGTAGAACCTCGTCGTAGTGGGAGGTTGTTCGTCAACTGAGCGATTTATGTTCGTGGGTGAATCTTGGTTTAATCCCGTGAGCGAGCGAGCGCAATAATCGACCCATGGACATCTGAGAAGGCGATACAAGATATTGATGCAAGATCATGGCACACCGCTATGGACTTAGAAATGGAGTCCATAACGCTATGGATGTATATGAAAGACACCTCTACCGGATGGCAAGGAAGCCATAGGTAGTAAGTGGATATCAAAAGGAAAAGAGATTCGATGGAGAGGTTTCGCTTTTAAAGCCGGGCTTGTGGCGAAAGGGTACTCTGCATTGAGGGAATCGATTTCGATGAGACTTTTCACTGTAGCAATGCTCAAGTCCATCGAATTCTTCCGCCATAGCACCACTTGAACCTAGAGGTTTGGCAAATGGATGTTAAAACCGCTTTTCTAAATGGTTACCTTGAGGAAGGTAGAGACATCTATATCGCAACCCGAAGGTTATGTGGTAAAGGGTGAAGAGCATGTAGTATGGAAGCTTAAGAAGTCCATTTATGGACTTAAGCAGCCTCGATCATGGAACTTACGCTTTGACGAGGTGGTAAAGTCCTATGGATTTACCCAGTTGCCTAGCGAGTTGTGTATATCGGTTAGATGTTAACGGTGATGTGGTATTTCTTGCACTTTATGTAGATAACATTCTTCTAGTTGGCAACAACGTGAAGTTATCGGCGTAAAGAGTTGGTTATTCGATCGTTTCAAATGAAAGACTTAGGAGATGCGGCGTACATTCTTGGGATCAAGGTTTACCGAGATCGCAAGAAGAAAATATTGAGCTTATCTCGGGCGTCTTACATTGATCTTGTGATTACTCGTTTTAGTATCGTGGACCGCCAAGAAAGGATTGCTACCTTTCGGACATGGCGTTCCTTTATCTAAGACGCGATCCGTGATCGCAAAGAGATAGAGGAAATGAGACAAGTCCCTCACGCTTCCGCCGTAGGAAGTCTCATGTACGCAATGCTATGCACGAGGCCCGATATACGCTATGCGGTAGCATAGTAGCTAGATATCGATCTAACCACGGACAAGCTCATTGATTGCGATAAGCATATACTCAAGTACCTAAAAGGACTCGAGATTATAGGCTGGTTTACCATGCGAGATAGTCTAATGCCTTTGGGTTATCTGGACTGGATTTCCAAGTCGACCGTGATGAGAAAAAGTCGACCTCGGCTATGTGTTTACCTTGGGAGGTGGAGCCGTATCTGGCGGAGTCAAGCGGCGATGCGTGCGGACTCTACCATGGAAGCTTTAATATGTAGCCGCCGGAGGCTTCTAAGGAGGCTGTATGGTTCAAGAACTACCTCATTGATCTAGATGTGGTACTGGTTTGCCCAAGAGTATCATAGTTTCTTGTGATAACTTTCAGTGCGATGTGCAAACTCGAAGGAACCACGGACCCACAAGGCGACCAAACACATAGAGAGAAAGTACCATGTCATACGAGAAATCGTTAGGCGAGGTGACGTCTGATTGAGAAGATTGATCTGACGGATAACCTAGCGGATCCATTCACGAAGAGCGCCGCAAAAAGTCTACGATGGACACGTTAGAGGACTTGGATTGCGCTTGATGGCACCCACTTAGAAATGAAACTTTTGTATAAGTGGGAGAAGCAAAGGATGGTTGTTTGTAATAGCTAGTAGAGACACATTGTATACTAAAGTTTGCTTTAGTATAAGTGGGAGATTGTTGGATTTATATCTTGAAAGTAGTTTGGTTGAGCTTGTATACAATGTTTCTCGTTACCACTATTACAATCTCTATCGATTTGAATACTTGATTGCATATATCGTGTCCCTTATCTCTTATATAAGTTAGATCATACAAATTGTGTAGAAGATCACGAAGTGCATATAATTGGTCAAGCTTAATGAGATATAAAAGTTTCTGGTGAGACAACTTGAGGACGAGTTGTCGGTATAGGCATGTATAGATAAGAAGTGACTTGACTTGGTTACTTGTCATCTTTGGCACGTCTCGGCGTATTGAAGGATCACATTGAGATGTGTTCTTCTATCGACCGTCGTGAAGAACCAAGATCTCGGTTGACTTACGATGATCTAAACCTCGATAAGGTATTAGGTGAGTATGAGTTCTTGACCATCACTTTGACTTGTTATGGGTAAGGGTTATATGTTCTAACCCAGATTCTCGCATCTTGGGTGGTGGCGATCTTGTATGTCACGCTAGTTATACATGTCAGTCACCGATCCGTTTAGGATGATGGCGTCCCTTAAGGAGCTCAAAGGTTTATTGTACTAAACCCCGCAGTTGAGTTAGCTCAAGTACAATAATAAGGTTGAGTGGTACTACTTAAGGAATTAAAGATATTAATTATTTTAAGCGATCGAATGCTATAAATAATTAATGGGCGTTCGATATCTTAAATACGGGATTCGTAATGTCTAAGTGCAAGCCCGACTCAACCGGTAATAAAGGGTAAGTCGGCATTTATTCTCTAGTGGCATGAATAAATGTTTATAAATTAATTTATGTTCAGGTGAACATAAGATAATTAATTTATTTGAGGCCCATCTTTATTCCTTGCATTTGATCCCTGGGCCCATCCAGCCCAAGCTCTCGATGAAATCGGGCCCCTATCCCTCTAAAGCAAGGATTTGATTCTCTTTATCCTATATGGATATTATTATATTTATGGGATATGCATGGATCCTTTCCTTATGGGATTATGGTAATGCATTATAAATATAAGGTAAGAGATAGAATCAAGGTTAATCCACAAAATTAGAGAGCATAATTTTGTCCATCTTCATAGTGAGAATCTCGAAAATTAGCTAGGGTTTGAGGGTGATTTCTTGTAGCATTCTCCATAGATCGTCCTCACTCGACGTTGGAGATTGGGCAACCGGGATACAGTCCAGAAGGTCAAAGCACGAGTCCGATCCGTTCGATCCATTCATCTCGTTCCATCGACCTCATCAGATCAAAAGGTAAACACGAGAAAACCCCTACGTGTTGCAATTAATTAAATAGACGCATGCTAGGTTTATAATCAATGTATGGTGAATTAAATATCCAAGATAGATCCTCGGGGCGAGGGCTAGACATATGTCATCCCTACAAGGATCGCTGTTTATTTTCTCGTATTTCAATTCTTGCATGTTCAACCCCCGTTGTTATTAGAATGTTTAGGATTTAATCGCTTTCTGTGCGCAACACAAACAATGGCCCTGTTAAGTTTTCCTTGAGAGACGACTCGTGTTAACTTATCACGCTACGATTACCTCGTACGATTGCGAGTAATTTGAGTGTGTTTTTAGCTCGATCATTTGGGTCCAAACCGAGCTGAATATGTACTACGAGAAGTTCATGAGGGATCATGTGGAAGCCACATCGGACCCCGCGCGTTATCAGAGAAAGTCATGAGATGGGGATACTATTGGCCAACAATGTTCCAAGACTCAATTGACCTCGTAAAGAAGTGTCCAAAGTGCCAAATTCATGGAAATGTCTGAGGCTACCTCAACCGACCTCAAGCATGCAAAGCCTCGTGGCCATTCATGCAATGGGGATTGATATTGTAGGTCCATACGCAAAGCTCCGAGGCGGTTCAATTCACGATTGTCGCGATCGACTACTTCACAAAGTGGGTGAAGCGAACCCTTGGTGAAAATCACAAGCAAAAGCGCCTCAACTTTGTGCGGAAGAATATCGTGGTCGCTTGGCATCCCTCATATCCTCGTTTCGGATAATGGGACACATTTCACAGATAAGGTCTTTAAAGAGTGGTGTCAAGAGCTTGATTCAACAAAGTTCACCTCGATCGCCCATCCTCAAGCAAATGGTCAATTGAAGTCACCAACAGGACAATTGTGAAGGGACTCAAAACTCGCCTCGACCGAGTGAAGGACAATTGGGTGGAAAATTTGCCACAAGTCTTATGGTCGTACCGCACAACACCTCGGACGTCGAATGGAGAAACACCCTACAGTTTGGTGTATGGAACCGAAGCAGTAATCCTAGTAGAAATTGGTATGCCGAGCCCCCGCACCATCCACTTCTCAGCTGACGTAAATGGGGAGAATCTGAACCGACTGGATCTACTAGAAGAAGCGAGACCTCGCCTACATTAGAAGCTCGGTACAAGCAACAAGTAGCTCGGTAATATAACCGGTAGCGTCAAATCCGACAATTCAAGTAGGCGACCTCGTGCTTGAAATAACGAAGTCGAGAAAGGCTAAGCTCGGCAAGCTAAAGCCATGGGAAGGACCATACCGAGTTGAAGAAGTCCTCGGAAAAGGATCATATAAGCTCGCCCACTTATCCGGTGAGTAAATACCTCATCGTGGCACATCATTCATACGAAGAGATATTTTGCATAGCTGTCAAAAGAAATTGTTCATTTAGTTTAGTTAAGTCGTGTCTTTAGGTCCTTTTCTTTTGTAACGTCGTTTTTCATTAATAAAATATTTTTCTTACATATTTCATTTGTCATTTATGCATACTACCTCTTCCCCATGATAAATACCCTCTAAGAGGATGATAAATACCCTCTAAGAGGATGAAAAACCAACAAAGGGTAAAATAAGCACGCGTGAGGACCACCCCTATCGACACTTCTCGACAAATAAGGAACCTTTACCCTCGTTTATTTCGAGGACGAACTACCTTCGTTTAATATGCCTTCGTTTAATACGAGAACGAACTACTCTTGTTTATTCCGAGGATGAACTACCTTCGTTTAATACGAGAACGAACTACCCTCGTTTATTTAGAGACGAACTACCTTCGTTTATCTGAGGACGAACTACCTTCGTTTATTTAGGATGAACTACCTTCGTTAATACGAGGACGAACTACCTTCGTTTATTTTGAGGATGAACTACCTTCGTTTGATTACGAGGACGAAATGTATACAACGTTTGTTAAAAAGGAAAGATCAACACAAGGCAAAGAAAAATTTGTTCTTATTTTTGAAGTATACAACGCATATATTATGAGGACGATGAAGGACCAGGAGGCTGGGAAAAGCTAAACTAATCTCTAGAAAAGTCAGGGTTCAGCAGTTCATCTATGCTAACTCTACCCCTACCTCTACCTCGTCCCCGATCAACACTAGAAGTTCGGCCAGCTCGACCTCTATGTCTCGCCACACGACCCCCGCTGCTCGATGACTGACGTCTCTCTTGGGCATAGAACTCCGGAGAAAAACTATCTACAATCCTAGGAGAAGCCTCGGCAGAAGAAGAAGCCTCGACCGTCAAACGAAGCACCCGCTCGAGTTACGGGTGACGAGCTACAACGGTCTTGTATAGGTCACCTATTTTCTTCAGGTCAGGCATACTGCTCTTGAAATTTCCAAGAGTCCCCACTGTACTCACGTCTGTAGCTCGAACATCGGGACGCGATCTCTAAAACTTTGGCTTCGGCCTTGGAGATGGTCATTCCACCACGCGTAATTGCAGCGTCAGATTCGGCGTGCTCCTCGTGACCGATTTGGCATCATCCTTCGCGATCTCGAGCTACTCCCCCAACTCCAAAAACCGAGCTTGAAGCTCGTCAAATTTTTCTTGTGAAGCCCGAAATTTTACATCGGCTTCCTCTTGCACATGGCCTAACGTGCCTTCCAGGTGAAGGACCTCAACCTCTTTTGCCTCGAGAGCTTGGTGCAAAGTTTTGATCTGGTCCAGCCAAGGAAATATATCAATGAGTTCGAGGAATGATCAAGACAAAAACAAAGAGAAGCATACTTGATGAATTGGAGAATTTTATTCAAGCCTTTAAGGCGGTCAACGACATCTTAATGATGACGTAATTACATTTATCTAAAAAAAAATATAGGGGATCAACCGACCCTCTGGCGACTTCAGCCTGCATCTTCTCGGCCTCCTCCCTAGCCTCCACAGCCTCGGCGGTCACCGTCGCCCTCGGCTCCTTATCCGGATCAGCCATTATAGCTTGGTGGGCGTCGATCCACCAAGCAAGCACGGACCGAATCGGCATTCAAGAAAGTCGAGAGGAGGCTAGGCTCTCCAACACGGGTAGCTCTTGGTGCCGCCAAGGAGGACAGCATCGCCCGTAGCGAGGCCTCATTCTCCATCACCTCATACCGTGCTTGGACTTATCCAAGCTGCGGGTAGTCTCGACGACTTCATCGAGTGGCCACGCCGCGTATTCAAGACCTCGGCCAAATCACTGGCCAGCCCGGAGAAACTCCCGGACAAGAACAACCTCTCCGCAAAGGCGCGGAGAAGCTCTCCTTGTGGGGCCGCCGCCTCGGCCTCCCGACGTCTGGCTACCTCCAACTCGGCCTTCGCCGCCTCGGCAGTCGCCACAGCCGCGGTCTCCCTCTTGGCCGCGTCGCGAGCCTTCGTTTCGGCATCGACCATCTCTGGGATGAGAAGGGTCTTCTCCTCCTCCAACTTCCTAGAATATCGAGCCACCTGGTCGAACTAGGCAATGGCGTCGTTCAAGAAGTCCGACAGTTGGGTGGACGCTGCCGTCAGTCGGATGGACGCATCCGTCAGTTGGGCGGACGTCGCCGTCATCTAGTTGGATACCCTGGCGACCTCGGCCGCCATGTACTCGGTCCTCTGCACATAAGTCACCAATGTCAAAAAGAAATACATCAATACATAACTTTGTGACGTGCAAAAATTTTTGCATTACCTCAGGGAAGGACCGACGTGCGACCTGGGTGCCGACGATCTCGCAATCATCATCGCCGGCAGGAGGAAAACCATCGCCTCTCACGATGGGGGCGGGGTTGACGGAGGCGAGCGACCTCGCCATGTCTTCGGCCCTCTCAGAAGGGGCCTCAGCCACAACCTCCGGTGCCGCGGTGGAGGGCTCGGGATCAGACCTCGACCTCTTCCTCTTCTTTGAAGTAAGGAAGTTCACGGCAGAGTTAAAATAATGCAGTCAGAACACAAAGCAAAAAAATCAATCAAAGAGATGAGTGAAAGAAGGGGGCCTCACCCTTCACCGGCTCTACCGCGGTAGCAGGATCATAAGGGTTCAGCCCCGCAGCAACGAGCTCGGCCTCGGAAAAATCTTCGTCCACAAGGCCGGCTGACGACGCTCGGATTATGTAATACCCCGTTTTTCTCGATAGAATTTTTCAAGGAATTTTGAACTTAGAATTTAAAATGATTCGTGCTCAATGAAAGAAAACTTTAAATTCCAACAAAAAATTTATTTCATTAAATGTTATAAAGTGATTACGAAATTATTATATATATTTTGATAATCGAATATGATTTATATATATATACTTATAAATCATTATATCAATAATATTATGCTAATGTTTAATTAATTTATAATCTTTAAGATCGGACTTTGAGCCGTAAGAGTAAATTGGTTAATGGGTTTTAGTTGAAAAAGCCCAACAAGAGAAGCCCATTGAAAATCTACTACATAAACTTCTTATTCCCATTTTAAAACCCTAGCCTCCCAAAAATTCATCCTCCTTCTTGCAAAAGGAATCCATAAAGGTAGACTTTTTTCCTATTCAATTTATTATGTATATGCGTATATGTATATTTTATGTCTTTGTGTGAGTGAGATGAGAGGAGGAGGGGAGTGATAAGGAAGAAGAAAGGGGGGGGGGAGGGTTCTATTTTGGATCCTCTTAGAAGGGTACAAGAGAGAAAGAGTGAGTAAGAGTTGAGGAAAAGGAGAAAGAGGGAGGGTGAAGAGGTCGCCATGCGCGCGAGCGTGACGGGCGGGCGAGAATGAGTAAGAGGGGGGCGAGACGGACAAGATGGCTGGTCGGCGGCGCTGAAGGTGTGTATGCGCGACGGCGTGTCGTCGTCACGTGCGTGTGCGTGTGCGTGCGTCGTGGGTGTGTGTGTCACGTACGTGTGTGTGTGCGTCGCGTGTGTGCCGTGTGTGTGCGTAGATTTGCAGAGAGAGAGGAGCCGTGACCGGCGACGTGGTCGGCCAAACGCGGCGGTGCCGACGGTCTCCGAGCGTGAGTGCGTGTTGAGTGAGTGCAGAGAGGGAGACGAGAGGAAGGGAACGAGAGAGGACGTGAGAGAGATGTAGAGAAAATAAAAAATGTGTCGCGGAATTTTGGTCACGCGTGACTTCTCACGGAAAGCGGCGCCGGAATTTATGGGAGGAGAGAAATAGGTTTAGGGTTGAGAGAGTTGGGTTGAGTTGGGCTCATCTATTTTTAAATTATGGGCTATTCATTTTTTTCAAGTGTTGGGCTTTTTTTTTTTTTGGTTGGGCTCATTTTATTTAAATGAGTATTGGGCTGATCCTTATTTTTATTTTGGGCTGATCCTTATTTTTATTTTTATTTTTGGGCTGAAGGGTTTAATTAAAAATAGTTGGGCTCAGTTTAATTTAATTATGCTAGTTGGGCTTCTTTCTTTAATTAAAAGAATATGGGCTTGACATTGGGCCGAGAGATTTAATTGAAGTTGGGCCCTTATTTTAAATAGATGGGCTGTTTTGATTTAAATAAATGGGTTGGGCTCTAATGAATTAAATAAATAGTTGGACTTTAGATTAAATAATAATTGGGCTTCAATTTAATTAATGACTTGACTTGCTTTAATTAATTAAATCCTTAGACTTTAATTAATTAAATAAATAAGGTTTAACTTTAAGACTTAATTAATTAAATTATATTAAGTCTAATTAATTAACAAACTTAAATATAAGTTTAAATTATTTAATTATTGTAAGTTAATTAATTAACTAATTAATTACTATTAAGATTAATTAATTAATTGATTAAGTTAAGGTTAAGTCCAAGTTTAAGTTACTTTATTTATGATCATGACATATTTAATTAATATAATTAATTTCTTTTAATGAAATTAATTAAGTTAGAATAATTAATAAATTAAATTATGTTAGACAAGTGCATAATTTGATAATTTTGTTATGAGTTATATTAGCGAGTCCTTATATATATGAATTTAGTTTATAATTCAATTTCAATATACTTTTTGTAAAAAGTATTTATCATAAGAAGATTATGAAATTAAATGCGTTTTAAATCGAAAAGTCGAGCAAGGGTATTGTTGGTGCCTTAGCCGATATATATTAGTTTTCAAATTTAATTATATTTGAAAACCCGCTTAACGAATCATGAGTTAGTATCATCCTTTACTTGAACTTAAGGCTAGCTTTTGAGACCTATTAAGATTAGTGCTTGTAGGTTTTGTCGATCAAGGGATTAGCGTTGCTTCCGAGGCGATATCAAGTGGGCTTTATTCTGAAAAGTATATTTGAGTTATATGCTCGATATTTCATGAAATCTGTTGTTTATCCAATAAAATGTTTTGTGTGCTCTACTGTTTAAGGCTCGTATATGTATCGATCGAGATTCTCTTTTAATCTTAACACGTTAATTGAAAATTGTACACTAGTTAGTTGTTTGGTGGGTTGATCTCCATCGGACACTAACATAATCATGAGGCGTTATAAGGGTGCTTGTGCGGATGCGTTTAGAAACGTCATGTTATTATGATGCTTTGTCGGATACGCCCAAATGCGTCATGAAATTATGAATTGTTCGGGTTCGTCCCGATGACAATAATGGGGCATGTGATCCGACGGTGGCTAGAGGCCGGGATCAAAGCGAGTAATGTAAGAGTCGTGACAATGGGCCCAAATAAATGAAATATTTTGCATGCTTAGAAGTGGTTTCTCTTTTAAAACCTTCTAAGTTATGTTATCATGATTGGATAAAGCTGTTTTACGGATTTATGAAATGTTTATGAAAAATGCATGTCCACCGAGTACATTAGTACTCGGCTAAATGTTTTCAAATGTTTTCGGGTTGATCAACGGGCGGTGTGCAGAGGCGGTGAGATTAGAGTTCACTCCAGTATTTTGTGGATTATTTCGTATTTAGACTTCGATGAACTAGTTCTAATTACCTTTTCCTTCTTGTCTATGACTTGAATTATATCTTTTAATTGAGCTTAGACTCTAAATCCTTGATGTTAGTATTTCGATGTGTCGCTATCGAAGCACGAAACTAAACTTGTGATCCCGAGGATAATTATTGTTTTGATTGGATTACATCATTCGATGTCTTCCGTTTTCATTTAGGAAGCTATTCCCAAATTCTAAGGGTTTATTGCCTTGATCATTCGAGTCAACTTTATTCCTTATATTTTTCGCATTTCATTAGTCGTGCCTCGATTTACGAGCTTCCATTATTTTAAGAATTGGGGCGTGACAGAGTGGTATCAGAGCATAAGTTTTCTTTCGTGTCTCTGACCGCCAAAACCTTTTCATGTCGAGTCTAGAATAGTATCCCTAGACTTCTTGTAATCTCAGTGACTCTCAGCTTACCGTCACGCCAACTGATCAACAAAGGTATGATTTAAAAGTTTTAAAGTTGGACTATGAAATAAGGTACTTTTAAAGTTTCCAAATGATTCTGAAAAATGTGTGGGCAAAAGGCTTAGTATTTTACATATGCCAAATGTTTATTGTTTATGCTTATAAAGAAGGATATCATTTTGGGCCAGCAAGTCCTTATGTCAAGCAAAGTATTTTGTCATGATGAGTCTCTTTGAGCTACATGACCATGTTTCATAGAAGAAAATTTTTGATGAGTCTCTCTGAGCTCACATAACTGAGTTGTAGAAAGAAGAAATGAAAGAGAAAAGATTTATCATATTTGTGACTCATGAGCCTATGTGATAGTATTTCAATTATTTGTCATTTTGAGTTTTGACTCTATGACCTGTTTTAATGTTAAAAGATACCTTTTGAGTTTTAACTCTGTGGTAAGAAAGATGTTACATAGCATAAAGGATATTTGTCATATTAGGTTTCTCACGACCTTCATGACACACAGTTATCAGTTCAGAATAGTGCAATCTCATGGTTAGCGAGATGACTAGTTTATGCTATGATAGGATTGCGATCCTTATGATATAGACTTTTTGTCTACATTAGAAGGCTTGAACAACAAAAGAAATGTAGAAGGATGGAACATAGAAGAACGTAAGAATGATCTTGAAGAACAAGAACTTAGAATGCTTATGGAAGTTAGAACTTTAGTCAGATTTAACCCTGCGTTATTTCTGTTAAAATGGAACTGATTAAGATGCTTCTTTTAGATGGATAGAAAAGACGAGACACTCTGTAAGTTTAAGAACAAGAACTTTATGTCGAGAGGTTCTTATGAGAATTTATGACTCGTTGGAAGAACGCATGCAATGGGAAAGTGAATGATATCGAAGCATCGATAAGGCTCATACAACATCTTCTGAATGAGTGAAAAGCATGGACATTCGACCAATTGACTGAGATAGTAGGTGCGGGTTCAATAACTAACGTCATTTCGTAACCAGACCAATCACATTTGGAATCGCTGGAGCATGTTTGGGACACTTCCACTGGTAACCTCAAATCGTGAACGACTCTAATTCAACTCAGTCAAGTAAAAGTTGCACGATGAGGGAAATACAAAAGCGCAAGTGGAAAGACTTGAATTAAGAACGACAACGACAACGACAACGACAACGACAAAGTAAAGAAGCCATTGCAGAGAGCCTACCCGATGAGATAACATGGAGAGTCAGGGACGTATAAGAATGCACCGTAACCCGCCCGAACCAATGTCACGTGATAAAGACCATGATGATGATCTCGAGGAAGCTATCATAGAAAAAGGCGACTATATGAATTTTTATTTAATTATTTATTTATTTTCATAACGAATCAAGATGGATGTGTCAGAATTTTATGATCTTGAATGATTAGAAAGAGCTCACCTTTTGTCAGGTCTATCCAACTCTTTTAGTTGTAGTCAGGCTCTTTTGTGTATAGCCTAGACTACTTTTGTGCACCCCAATCCTTCTGTCAGCTATTTTATTATTCTTATGTATTCAGGAGTCATATTGGAAAGAAACTATGTCATTTGAAATAATGAATGTCCTATTTTAAAGCATATTATATATAAATATTATGCTCATATCTTAATGCGTGTTATTCTTGTTCTCTTCCTAGTAACACGCCTAGCTATTTCCATTAATGCATACAATGTCAAAAGCTTTATTAACCAATTAAACCTTTGACCACATAATGGGAGGCGAATATACGGGGACGTGATGGAGGACAAGGAAGAGGGCGAAGTCGAGGGCGCGAACGTGGTCGGGAAGAGATTTATTCTCGAAGAGTCAATCGACAAGTAACACCGTAATGATCATCACATCAAATTTTCTCACGAAGAAACCACCAACGTTTGATGGACTGGGCGATTCTACGGATGCAAAAAAATGGATACGAGCAGTGGAGCAGATCTTTAATTATATACGTTGCAAAGATAGAGAGAAGTGACATGCGCCATGTTTGGTGAACACTGAGGAGAAACCCAGAGAGTTCAGAAACGGACTATGCCAGAAGCTATTGGTTTTACCTAGCAAGTTAAAGAGATCTCACCTATGCACGAACGTTGAGCAGAACACTCACCATCGAGTTGTTACTACCGAAGGAGAAAGGAAAGCTACTACACACTTTTGAACAAGCATAATGATGTAGCCTTAAGTTAAGACTTGGGCTATGAGAAGAGATTAATAAGGATATTCAATCATGAGATCATGATATTTATTAGAACAAAGTAGATTGTTCTATACAAAAAGTATGTAGAATCGTTAAATACGAACAAGAAAAAGTGGAACCATCATAGGATGGAGGAGGCCACATAGAAGCTGAATAATAGTGAAAAAATCTAGTACTCCAAGTTAGAGATCAAAGAACCGAAATTTCGATGACGAAATTTTTATAAGGATGAAGGATGTAATACCTGTTTTCTCGATAGAATTTTTCAAGGAATTTTGAACTTAGAATTTAAAATGATTCGTGCCCAATGAAAGAAAACTTTTAAATTCCAACAAAAAGAATTTATTTCATTAAATGTTATAAAGTGATTACGAGAATTATTATATATATTTTGATAATCGAATATGATTTATATATATATACTTATAAATCATTATATCAATAATATTATACTAATGTTTAATTAATTTATAATCTTTAAGATCGGACTTTGAGCCCGTAAGAATAAATTGGTTAATGGGTTTTAGTTGAAAAAGCCCAACAAAGAAGCCCATTGAAAATCTACTATATAAACTTCTTCTTCTCATTTTAAAACCCTAGCCTCCCAAAAAATTCAGTCACTCCTTCTTGCAAAAGGAATCCATAAAGGTAGACTTTTTTCCTATTCAATTTATTAATGTATATGTGTATATGTATATTTTATGTGCTGTGTGAGTGAGATGAGAGGAGGAGGGGAGTGATAAGGAAGAAGAAAGGGGGGAGGGGTTCTGTTTTGGATCCTCTGAGAAGGGTACAAAAGAGAAAGAGTGAGTAAGAGTTGAGGAAAAGGAGAAAGAGGGGAGGGGGCGAAGAGGCCGGCCGCCTGCGCCAGGCAGCGGCGACGGCGGCGAGAATGAGTAAGAGGGGGAGGGAGGGACAGAGACGGACGAGATGGCTGGTCGGCGGCGCTGAAGGTGTATGTGTGCGACGGCGTGTCGCCGTCGCGTGCGTGTGCATGTACGTGCGTCGTGGGTGTGTGTGTCGCGTGCGTGTGTGTGTGCGTCGCGTGTGTGCCGTGTGTGTGCGTAGATTTGCACAGAGAGAGGAGCCGTGACCGGCGACGTGGCCGGCCAAACGCGACGGCGCCGGCGGTCTCCGAGCGTGAGTGCTGTTGAGTGAGTGCCGAGAGGGAGACGTGAGGAAGGGGCGAGAGGCGTGAGAGATGTAGAGAAAAAATAAAAATGTGTCGCGAAATTTTTGGTCACGCTGACGGCGCTCACGGAAATGCAATCAATTTATGGGAGGAGAGAAATAGGTTTAGGGTTGAAAGAGTTGGGCTGAGTTGGGCTCATCTATTTTTAAATTATAGGCTATTCATTTTTTCAAGTGTTCATTTTTTTTTTTTTTGGTTGGGCTCATTTTATTTAAATGAGTATTGGTGATCCTTATTTTATTTTGGGTGATCCTTATTTTTATTTTTATTTTTTGGGTGAAGGGTTTTATTAAAAATAGTTGGGCTCAGTTTAATTTAATTATGCTAGTTGGGCTTCTTTCTTTAATTAAAAGAATATGGGCTTGACATTGGGCCGAGAGATTTAATTGAAGTTGGGCCCTTATTTTAAATAGATGGGCTGTTTTGATTTAAATAAATGGGTTGGGCTCTAATGAATTAAATAAATAGTTGGACTTTAGATTAAATAATAATTGGGCTTCAATTTAATTAATGACTTGACTTGCTTTAAATAATTAAATCCTTAGACTTTAATTAATTAAATAAATAAGGTTTAACTTTAAGACTTAATTAATTAAATTATATTAAGTCTAATTAATTAACTTAAACTTAAATATAAGTTTAAATTATTTAATTATGGTAAGTTAATTAATTAATTAATTAATTACTATTAAGATTAATTAATTAATTGATTAAGTTAAGGTTAAGTCCAAGTTTAAGTTACTTTATTTATGATCATGACCTATTTAATTAATGTAATTAATTTCTTTTAATGAAATTAATTAATTTAGAATAATTAATAAATTAAATTATGTTAGACAAGTGCACAATTTGATAATTTTGTTATGAGTTATATTAAGCGAGAGTCCTTAATATATATGAATTTAGTTTATAATTCAATTTCAATATACTTTTTGTAAAAAGTATTTATCATAAGAAGATTATGAAATTAAATGCGTTTTAAATCGAAAAGTCGAGCAAGAGTATTGTTGGTGCCTTAGCCGATATATATTGGTTTTCAAATTTAATTATATTTGAAAGCCCGGGCTTAACGAATCATGAGTTAGTATCATCATTTACTTGAACTTAAGGCTAGCTTTTCGAGACCTATTAAGATTAGTGCTTCTTGTAGGTTTTGTCGATCAAGGGGATTAGCGTTGCTTCCCGAGGCGTATCACGATAGTGATTTAAATCGAGCTTTGTCCTATCAAGGTGGGCTTTATTTGAAAAGTATATTTGAGTTATATGCTCGATATTTCATGAAATCTGTTGTTTATCCAATAAAATGTTTTTGTGCGCCCGCCTGTTTAAGGCTCGTATATGTATCGATCGAGATTCTCTTTTAATCTTAACACGTTAATTGAGAATTGTGTACACTAGTTAGTTGTTTCGGTGGGTAGATCTCCATCGGACACTAACATAATCATGAGGCGTTATAAGGGTGCTTGTCTGGATGCGTTTCGAAGTACGTCATGTTATTATGGTGCTTGTCCGGATACGTTCGGCACGTCATGAAATTATGAATTGTCCGGGTTACGTCCCCGTTGACAATAATGGGGAATATGATCCGACGGTGGCTAGAGGCCCGGGATCAAAGCGAGTAACAAAAGAGTCGTGACAATGGGCCCAAATAAATGAAATATTTTTGCATGCTTAGAAGTGGTTTCTCTTTTTAAAACCTTCTAAGTTAGGTTATCTTGATTGGATAAACTGCTTTTACGGATTTATGAAATGTTTATGAAAAATGCATGTCCACTGAGTACATTAGTACTCAGCCCAAATGTTTTCAAATGTTTTCAGGTTGATCAATGGGCCGACGGGCGAGCCGAGATTAGAGTTCACTCCGTATTTTGACGGATTATTTCCGTATTTAGACTTCGATGAACTAGTTCTAATTACCTTTTCCTTCTTGTCTATGACTCAAATTATATCTTTTAATTGAGCTTAGACTCTAAATCATGATGTTAGTATTTTTGATGTGTCTTGGCTATCGAGCACGAAACTAAACTTGTGATCCTGAGGATAATTATTGTTTTGATTGGATTACATCATTCGATGTCTTCCATTTTCATTTATAAGCTATTCCCAAATTCTAAGGGTTTGTTGTCTTGATTATTCGAGTCGATTTTATTCCTTATATTTTCCGCATTTCATTAGTAGGTGCCTCGATGTACGAGCTTTCATTATTTTAAGAATTGGGCGTGACAAATTACCCGTCGTTAGAGGTACCAAGACACGTCAAGATACATTTATAATCTTCTCCAACTTGAACATATAGTTCCGTACATGGCAAGTTAAGGGTCGAACCCAAGAGAGCGATTGTGTTGTTACTCGAGTCGTCACGGTTTGAGTAGGAGGTTGCCGGAGGGGCAAGGTGTCGATCGGTGACAGTCTCGAGAGAGATGTCTTGAGAGATATATCTTGAGCGTAAAGTAAGCGAAACTAAACACAAGGTAAAGAGATTAAATAACAAGTAGTTGGACGAGGTTCCATGACGTTGAGATATTGGTCGACGCGTCGGTCATAGGTTCAAGGATTTTCACCATGAGTGTATGTCGTGGTTAAAGGTACCAAGGGTAGATGCCTTTAGGTTGTCATGTACACGGGCCCCATCCCAGCTTGCCGTAGATTTTAGGACTACATGAGGTCCCCGCTTTGCCCCTTGCCAAGCGGTCTCAAGATAGGTTCGTCGCCCAACACTTGACTCACTAGACATCCCAACTAACCACAACGGTCCAGTGGTGGCTCGCAGACCCTTTGCCCAAGGCCGACGGCTACAATCACCCACTCGGCCGCACTTCCGGGACAAAGAGACACTCGATGTCTTACTCGGCTATTGCTTGTAGCTACCCCTCCCAAGGCTACCGCCGAGTTAACGCCAAGGAAATGAATAACATGTGTATAAGCGCAGAGCTTGGGAACACCCACTCAAGGTTCTAAGGACATTTAGACCTCACGACTTGTATGACCTTGACTCAGCGTGCTTCACCCCGAGCCCAATGAACCGACTACTCACGATAATCGACATAAACCGTGATGCAGGGCGTAAGTGCGGAGTGATCGCGGTGTGGAGGCATGGACGAGGCGGTTTCGATTATGGCTTCAAAGCGAAGGGTACATGAATGAACCAAACGCACCGAATGAGAGAGATTTCGAGAATATGCGGTATGGGACCGTATATTCGAGGAGAGCTTAAAGGATTTGATATGTGCTACTCATACCAACAAGATCATCTTCTTTCTGGAGTTCGTCTCATAAAACTCTAAAGTTAAGCATGCTTGGCTTGGAGCAATTGTGGGATGGGTGACCCACAGGAAGTTTTCTCGGGGTGTGTGAGTGAGGACAAAGCACCTTGAAAAGACTCGTGTTGATGCAGTGAGGTGGGTCGTCAATCCGGAAGCCGGGTGGTTCTGAGATGGTATCGAGCCGAACCTCTCCCGATGCGGTGTGGTTGGGGACGAACCAAGCGGAAGTTGGTGGGCATGTGATGCCCGGGCGAATCTGGAGTGATCGCGGTGCGAAGGCATGGACGAGGCGGCTCGATTAAGGCTTCAAAGCGAAGGGTACATGAATGAACCAAACGCACCGGAATGAGAGGATTTCAAAGAAAGCACTTGGAAAGTTATGATGTTATGACATTAAGATACCCATACTTTATGAGGTATGCAAATTTCGGGATGAAATTTCTTTTAAGGAAGGTATGATGTAATATCCCGAAGAATTAGATGCCTAATTACGGTATTTAAAACCCGTAAATTAGAATTTCGCCGAGATATTAAATCAGTATGATATCGAATAATGATTTCGATTGTTTACGAAGGAATGAATTCCTATTTTATATTCACTGAGAATCGTGAATTAATGAATAGAAGTTTATGAAGTGTATCGGCAGTATTGTTTTAACGTCGATTTCGTATCGATAGTTAAAATTTCATGAAATTTTCTAAGAATTTAAGCTTAGAATTAAATTCCCTTATTAATGGAATAATTTAATAAAGTGATAACGACTTTATTACGACCATTTCGAGATGAGTTAATAATTAACGTTTTGAAGCGTTTCAAACGTTTACGTTTAGAGACGAAATGAAAAATGAGTTTATTGATCAAGGAATTATAGTAATTAAATTCCTATGATTATTATAGGTAATTACAGTATTATTTAGCATTAAATCAATGCTAGATCATTAAAATTGATAGTGACCAATTTCTTCAATTTGAAAACCCTAGTTCAATTTTAGTTTTATCACATAAAATGATACCATTAATTTATCCTATGATATAATTTATCATCTAAACCATGTGTATGATGTATATATATATATATATATATATATATGTACGTTGGGGGTGTGAGGGTGCAACTAGGTACAATTAATTAAAGTATGCAAATAGTGTATATATGTAGAGTGTGTGCCGTGAGTTAGGGGTGTGAGTGTGTGCGTAGGGTGTAGTGTGTGTGAGGTGTTGATTGTGCATGAGATATAGTTGACATTTTTCACTTGAAGCACCATTGTTCTTCCACCCCTATACCCTTGCAACCCCCCCTCCCCCAACACCCCTTTCATTCTCTCTATTTTTTTTCTCTACACCACACAGCCAAACCAAGGAGGTGGATGGCCACCATAGCCTAACCCATCTTGTCTTCTCAACAAATGATATAACTCCTAGCTCAAAGAATTGACCGAAGCTACAATAGGAACAATGAGCATGTCGCCTTTGCATATCTTGTATCATCTTCCTAAGGTATATCACCCCCTTAAATACTTAGGATGACCAAATTACATACATACATGACCATTTATATGCTTTAATATGTTGGTATATGCTTGTGTATAGTTGCATGTTAATTTAATAAGTAGAATTGTGACTCTCGATCATTGTAAATTAGTTGGAACCGTTTGAATGTTGAGTTTGGTAAAGTTGGATGTGAATTTGAGTGATATAAGTCTGCCATTTTCGCATGTTGTACATATACACATGATGTGTTTGAGGAAATGCATGAAAGAAAATTTATCAAACTGTGAACTTTATAAAAACTGGGAGGTGGCTGGACGAACAGTGATTTTATAAAATTAATAGACTAAGTTTTACTATTCCGAATATCACCAAATTTTAATATGTTGAAATTATATGTGTCTAGTATGCCTCTGTAAAATTTCAATTCAATAAAACTTGATTTACTATTTTAATTGTATTTATAAAAAACACTGCACAAATCTGTGAAATTGCCGTGTTCATCACCCAAGGTTCATGGATTTCGTTTTGAGTTTGGCTAATGGTAAAACTCTAAAATTTGGCATGAACATAATTTAACATGTCTAGAAGATTTATGTAAATTTTCTGAATTTTCTAAAATGGTTTACTATTTATTCCAGATTTTACAAACGAACTGCACAAAGCTGTCACTGTAGCGATAGCTTGTAGTAAAATATTTTTATCTCCCAATCTATTTTGAATCATTCAGTGAGGTTTTTTCTGAATTAAACTAGACTTTAGTGGCTTTTCAATCTGATGGGTGGCATTTCCAGATTCTTTATAATGAGCTCTCTGTAAATTTTTAAAGTTGACCCATTACAGTGAGTCTTACTGACAAACTGCCTTAGTCAAATTTCTATGTTAATTAACTGTTCGAGTCCGACTTTTACGTGAGATGTTCAAGCCGTTTGTAGTCCGATTTTGACTTGGGTTTCTTCATAAGAAATGTTTCCTACCATTTCTAGTTTTGATCTGGAAAGTTTGATCTCAAACCACGTCTTATAGGTATACCTTTCATTGACCCAAAGTCACCTACTTGAAACTGTCCATTCCAACTAGTCAACTTTGAACTTATGTATTTCTCGATGCGTCAGATATTTTCCAGTATGGTTTTCATGAAACATGTAGTTCTTGTTACAAAGTTTTGAAATTGGTAGCCTGCAGTCATTTTGGTTTTGTGAGTCAAAAGTTACGAGCCTCGCAAAACCCCTCGTCGTTAAGCTAAATCTGGAAATCCTGAAAAATTATAGAAGTCAGTTTGAGTTGCCCACTTTGAGACCCTATATCTCCAGAACCACGACTCTTTTGGATTGAATTCCTTCCTAGAACTTTTAGTACATGTTTAGAGGTTTCCAGAATGTATCTTTGTGCGGCCATACGTATTTTGAAGCGAGAGTTATGAATCGCCAAAGTATATTTTTAAGCTGTTTTGCTGATTTGTTAAAACACTTAAAATCTGACTAAGTGTTGGAACTTCCTATGTGAAATGTGTCTTATGTGATTAATATGCTATTAATTGATGCATTCATTTATGTTATGTCGCAAATGCGTTAAAGCATTAATAAGATGCAAAATTATGATAAAACAACACGATATGATATTTTACGGGCGTGCCTTAACGTGAAATGTTTGACTAGGTGCTACTACATGCTCAATTGAGTGTATATCATACCATGATATACACTAAAGTAGAAATATGGGTTCTAAGACCGATGGATATTCAACTCCAAAACCTCGAGTCGAATAGATAGGCTAAGCACAGGGCTTGCTTTCCAAGAAATCATTTAAGACAATCAACAGTCCAGGTGGGCTTTCTTTTCTAACAAAACGTGACTTTGCTATTCTTTCAAATGAGTTTATTTACGATGCTTATTTCAACTGTAGATAAAATGTTTACAAGATTACCTGCCTAAAATATTTATGTTTTGTGTATGTATCCTATCCGGAATGAATGATATGAATGTGTTGGGTCGCTCCCAACTTATGATTGAAATCGATATCGGATCCTATCTTGGGAAGGACAATACAGCTAGATTAACGTGTACACTAAGGTATTTGTGTCTTTGTAAGGACAATTCACGATCGGTCACGGCATCGTAGAGGAGGCCTCGCTTCACGACGTTCGACTATGATGATATGATGAAAGGATGTTAAGGATATGGATCATACACACGAGAAAAATGCCCGCCAGCGATGATTTTGAGAAATGATGAAAATGATTTTAGTAAGCACAAGGCATTTCAACTAAAAACCCGTGTGTCTTACCATGATGTGGCGATGTAATCTTGAATGATAAAATGTTTTGGTGAGTCCATCGAGTGCATTCTTGTACTCACCGCATGTTGTTTTAAATGTGCGGGTTGAGCGAGATGATGGATGGGCGGTGTTGAGCAATAGGAATGTTGTCGTTGAAATGTTTATACCTTGATAGTACATCGTCATATGTACGTATCACATGTTTTCATTGCGCAAGAACCTAAGTTATGTATTAAAGTTCAAGAACATACATGTCATATGTATTCTGATTTATTGTTAAAAGATTCTCCTGCACTTTTATCCTTGTTTAGAGTTACAACCCTACTAAATCGTACTTAGGATTTAGGGGCTGTGACAGAGTGGTATCAGAGCGGTTCGCTCTTGAAACTCAAAAATCTCCTTTAAGGTTAAGTCTAGATTGAGTCATTAGACTTCTAGAGTTCAGCTGACAATGCTCAACACTCCATCACATCAAGCTCAACTGGAATGAGGTAAATGATTTCTTTTCAAAAGTTTGAAAGTGAAAAAGGATGGAAATGTTTTCTCCGCAAAATTTTTGAAATAAAAGAGATTCACACAATATGCAGGTATGAGACTGCATATTTAAGGAAAGCTCAAAGGATTCCAACAATATGCAGGAATGGGACTGCATATTTAAGGAAAACTTAAAGGATTTGATTTATGATAGATAAATGATTTTTCTCGGTTTTGAAAACAAAAAGTTTGAAAGTGAAATAAATTTTTTTTAGTGAAATGAAAGTTATGTGAATTGATTTAAGGTGGAAGTTATTGCAAATGTTGCAAATGAAATATTATGTTGTGAAGTAAAGGATGATTGAAATAATCTTTCAAAAGAAATGAAAGCTATGAGAAAGGTTGAGAACGAATGTTATGACAAATGATTTGTTAAGAAAGTTATGAAAAGAAGGAAGATATAAGAAAGATGATGACAATGATATGAGAAAGTTTTGGCAAGATATGCCAAAGATGAAATGTTTGAATTCATGAAATTCAATAAGGGTTCATTGTTATGAACAAAGTTATGTTATTCATGTTTTAAAATGATTGAGATTGGACATTGATTTGTCAAAAATGATATGTTGAATTCTTGAAATTCGACGAAGTACATGCGTCTGGATGAGCTACATATGAATATTCGAAGTTTTCGTCAACCCTTAAAGTTGATTATGATGATGAGCATGCTAGCTCAGCAGAATGTAGACTTTTTAAGACGCATGATCCCTTTTTCGAAAGAACATAGAAGTAAGAACATCCTCCCATTACAAGAACAAGAGTAGTGATGGATTTGAGAATTTCATTCCATCTTGAGGTCGAAAAGCAAAAGACTTATACGAGATTGTTCGACCTCGGCATGTGCGATTGTCGACTTTGACTTGGGAATTTGTAACATTAACTTTGACATGTCGACTTTGGTAGCTTATGCGACCTTGGCGTAGGCATCGCTTATGACCTCGGCGCGTAGCGTAAATTTTCTGCCACCGTGCGGTGATTCTTGTTTTGACTAGTTCTTGATCGTGTGAACTCCTATTTACGTATGGTTTTAAACACGTGCCCCTAATGCATGTATTTCATTTCTTATGAAGGACCAAATTCACGATTCCTACCCGTAATCCACGAGAATCAATTGGCGTTAGATCTATGATGCGTATAGAGTGAAACGTTATAGTATGATACCAATCTTAGAATGTTACTAAGAAAGTAAGATCTTGATAATATAAGTAGAACCATGACACACATGAGAACCTTGTTGATGACCTATTACAGTATATAAGTTTTCAAATTATATCCATTACCCGATTTCATTGTTGAGTTTAACTCATGACCTAGTTCGATTGAGAATTCATTCGAGTTTCTCACTTTTCTCAAGAAAATTTTCAACCCAAAATTTATAAAATGTCCTTTTGAAACCAAATCCTTGTGATTGAGAATATAATTGTGGCCGGTCCGGCAGCCCATATGACCAAAGAAATCTCAATAGTCGTCATTCGGTCTTGAGACCCAGAGCCCCATTATTCATCAAGGAACATATCGATTCAATCATTGAAAAGATATTATCTTGATGGATGAGCGGTACCTTTTGTAAGTAGTCGTGATAATTTCTCCTTGATTCTTGAAACCATCAAGTATGATGAATGTTGACTTACCATGTCACCTAAGTGCGAATTAGTAAGCGATTAATATCGGACATGAAATAGGTTGACTTATTTTAGTCACCTAAAGTTTCGAGATCGAGAAAGTGATAGACATCAAGAAATTATGATGTAAAGAAAATCTCGATGAAATGAGATATTTTTCCTATGATACACATGAATGTGATGACCTTGATGGACTTTACAAAGATTGGAAAACGGTGAAGTTATACCTTCATACGATTGTTATGATAATAAAGTTATGAATGAGATACTCTTTAGCATTGAATGCATGAGTAAGAACAAAGAAAAGTATATGATATCCATGGGATATGAATTCTTATTAGGTCATGTGAGAGAGATTACAACTTATCTTTAAGATAGTTGGTTGTCCTTAAAACCTCGTTAGTAGGTTGGACATGTTAAAAAAAATAAAGATGTATGCAAAATATTCTTTTCAAAAAATATATATATATATATAAGGAAATGATAGCATCTCAGAAAATAGATCTCTCGCTTATACCTCGATCAATGAGATTATGCTTGAGCATAATCGATTCAATAATTGAAACTTGGTTAAACAGATGATAATGAGATTTAGAAATCATAATCCTCGAGATTGTGTGAAGCGACTAGGGTAGCCCTAGAATGTAAGCAAGTATGGAGAAAATGTCTCCATGGCAAGACATGGAAATAAGATGCTTAGAATTTAAGTTATGGTGTACGAATGTACTACCCTACCAAGCCATATGACAATGATAACGGTTCTAGTCACGAAAGTGGGAACCAAGTATAACGAAGTAAGATTACTTTGATACCATGCTCGAAAATGAATAAAAGTCGAAAATAGCGTAAGAAATTATGAGCTATATAATTAGATAGTTCATGATATGATATAAGCTTCAGAGATGTTATGACTTGATAAATACGGTAATTCCTTGGAAGTAAAAGCGGATTAAGAAATGTATTCATTATTTTGAAATGAATCTTAATACCTAAGTTATAATGACACAAAACGCTTCTCGTGTAACTTAATAGTTAACAAGCAAGATAGTTTCTATAGATCTTGCAAAGTAAATACATCCAAGAGAACACAGGAAAAGATTCACATGGAAGGATCTTAAGGTGAACCTAATTGTAAATCTTACCCCCATACTTTTGTGACGATCAATAAAGTGGGGTATTAAGTATCTCTGACATGGAAATGAAGAAATCATTGAATGTCGAGAAAATGGTAAAGATATTTGACGTCAAGGCAAAAGTATAATACATCCCCAGTGGACAAAGGATTTTATCTTGTGCGAAATTGCATGATGAATCAATAAAGGATTAAGAAGAAATGACGTATATCCAAAAGGGGATATTACAAACGATGGCACTAAATGACAGTACAAGGATTTCTCTGGAAAGGAGTTTAAAGTAAGGATATATGAGAAATATATTTCTTAGATCGATAAAGTGAAAAGGGGAATTAAATCATTCATACTAGATTAGGAATGAATGATAGTGATAGAGACATGACGATCTCTACGATAAGACTTAGTTATCGAAATATATCAATATCAAAGGATAGGTTGATGTAGACCTAATCCAAACGCTATTGGTAAAAGCATAACGAGGCGATACCGAGAAGTATAGGGTGAATGAGACAAAGAAGGCCGTAGTGAGGAACATAATGTCCCAATGGAAAGGACGATGACATATGAAAAGATGTTACTTGAATGAGCGGGAACACCGTAGACATAACATATGCTTCGCATCGAAAATTGAGCGAACATAAAAACGGGAGGCTGATAAGTATGAGAAAAATTTCTCGGAATACCTATAAGATTTTGTTCGATATAGATGCTTGTTTTTGACATCATCAAGTATGCGAAGAAGTGATAGAACCCAAATTAGGGTAAGCGAATGAAGATTTAGAATCTCTTACCTATACGAGAATTATGACCATCACAAGTGTTGCTCAAGCTTAGAATTGAACCTAGAATCTCCTAAGGTTTTATCCGATGATTCGGATCATTATATCTATGTGGAATATAGATATAATTCTAGAAACAAGAAGTTTGAAAATAGATGCCACCCACGTGATTGAAACATGGACATAGTCTCCATTTGAAGTTCTACGTGACGAATTTTGGATCCTCAATTGCTTTAAAATTAAGGTTGGCTCATCTAGAACTATACGCTACGGATGGCGAGAAAAGGGAGTCGGCGAGTAAAATGTTAATCCCAAGGCTACAAGTTTATAACTCGCACGCAGCGTATCGACTCTTTTATTATGAACTAGACATGGATTTAGAACAGTTTTGGATAAAAATTTTGCACCTACGGATGGATACCGTAACTATGGGTGACGGATGAGGATGGTGTCCGACAACTTATCCATCGTTTGCCAACGGATTGGCGAAATTTTGCAAAAGAAGGATCGAGAATATTTTCTATGAGAAAATTTCAAAGTCAAGCGGACTTACCGGTGTTGTCAACAGTGCTCAAGTATACATATTATGCGTGGAATGACACCCACGAGTACTTGTCCCGGTCCCGGCAAGGTACCTGAGATGGTATAAAGGAATGTTTGTACCTCGATGTTCCAAATGCCACCCCCGCGTCTGTCCGTCGATTATACCGGAAAAGAGGCGAGAATGGCAAAAGGACGAGATCTTATCGCCTCGAGATTGGGAGAATTACGCTACCAACCCAACCATACTTTACGATAAAAATAACACCAACTTCGGTATTGAAAAAGAAACAGGAGGCGGTGGGCCACGGCTCTACGAAAGAGAATGATCATCAGTATGAAACAAAAGCGTGCTTAGAGAAAGGCAAGTTTCGAGGGAGTACGACTCAGATGAAGGTCATAGAGACATAGAAACTATGATAACATGAGACTTATATGTAGATAATGGTTTATGATGAAAATGGTGTGATTATAATATGTAAAATAAGCGTAGTTTGGAAAATTTTGTGAGTGTGTTAAAGAGGTGTCAAAATTTTGGGTGAAAAAGAACTAGGCTTGAATAATCGATCGATTCGACAGACCGAACCTCGTAAGTAATGTATGAAAAAAATCCTCCTCGAGGCATTTTGATGAAATATTATATGGTCTTTATAGAATGATATCCAAATTACGAAAACAAGTTGTTACGAATAAGACATGGCTACTATGAGATAATAGTTAAGCCATTCACAGCGACAAATGCACCAGATACGACCATAAACCTTAAAAATCGAGTGATCCACACGTGCTTAGATAAATTTTTATCTAATCTTTATGGATGATGTCCTTATCTACTCAAAAGACGGGAGAGAACATAGAGAACATCGAAGGACCGTCTTACGACTTTTCGAAGCCGAGCAAATTTTGCAAGTACAGTAATGTGAATTCTGGCTAAAGAAATATTCCTCAGGCACATAGTGTCATTAGAAGAAATCAATATAGATCGGTGAAGGATAAAGCAAATAAAATGAAAGTCAAAGACCTAAAGTAAGATCGTGATTTCTTAGATCAATTTACTAATATCGAATCCGGTGAGAATCCTCTAAGGTAACAAGGCCAATCACATAGCTACCCTAAATGGAATCAAATTCTGAGGATTAATAAAAGTAAGGCTATGTATTCATATGAGCAAGATAATAGCTTACAATCACAATGACTTAGGCCACATGAATATGATTTCCCAACTCATGACTTGAAATAGTTACAACAGTATAAATACCAAAGTATTGGAGACATCACTCCTATGACAATAAGTTAAGAACCCTTCACAATTCACAAAAGTTTGAAGTTATTAAGTCGAGCAAAGAAACTTGGATACATGATAGAAAAGATGGCTCGAATCAAGTAAAGATTACAATTATGATAAATGATCACCTAAGGAAGGTTAAGGTAGAATCTAATACCCTAAGTTATAAAATTCAGTCTAATTTATGGTATGTCCTTATAGAAAAGGAAAACTCATTAGAAAGTCAAAGTGTTGCTTCGCTTAAACACACAAGCTATGTAGTGGTATTATCACACACGAGTAAAACAATGAATTAAAAACTTGAAGAACACGAAGAAACTTTTCTCTGATTATAATTATAATCTATAGATGCGATATGGCGAAATAATTCACTATAAGATTTACAGCGAATGTTACAAAAACTCACTACTTTACCACAAGATAAAGTCGGAAAGTTGAGTACTAAAACTATCTATCGAGATCTATGAAAAAGCTAAGAATCTATCTCTCGAGATATATGAAAATACTAAATATTTCCTCACAACTTTCGTGTACTAAAAGGACAATCTTCTAACACCATTAGAAGTTAAAACACTTCGTGTGATATTGGAAATATTACAACAGACTCAACAACATAAGCAGATCTTGATTGATACTTGAGAGTTGCGACTTTTGCGGTTGCTTTGGCTCTCCTTTTATAGGCGTTGAGAGGCCTTGTTTGCATGTCTTGGACCTGACCTGGCCCACTAAAGATGTGACTAAGTCGTGGTAGATGGTTGCTTAACTTGCTCACGGAAAGTGGGGGCCGAGGCGACTTAGTCCACCCGATCTCTAGCGATCATTTCCGTGTTCTCCGGTGTGTTACCATCGCATCCGTGAAACATGTCGTAATCGCACACCAAAGAGAAGAAAAGGCAAAACACCAACAAATAACTAACTCCTTAAAGCGAGGAGACTTAGTCGAGTTAACCAACTCTAACAAACTCCCTTTTGCCTTTCTTCACAAAACGCATATACAACACAATTCTGATATATATATATACGAACACTATATACCCACAGAATCCCAAATATATATACATAAGCAGAATACACTCACCGTAAACATTCTCCCCTGTTTACATAAAAACATCACAACAGTCTCGCCACACATTAATCAACAAACATCAAAACAATGTAACCATCAGTGCAGAAACCATTTAATCAAAAACAGCAGACATCACATAAAACATGCAATTGATAAAACATATGATGTCCAGCAAAGAAAATAAGATGTCCGCGCATCATTAAACATCCCACATAAAAACATGTTCAAATCAAAGATAAACGGTTCAATCGTGAAAACCAAACTGCAAAGTTCCATTTCCACTTTCAGTCCTCCTCCATATCTTCACACCTAGATGTTCTTGTCGCCCCCTGCCTACTCCACTTTTTGGGAAGAAGAAGGCAGTAATTCGATCTTCAAATCATTCATCTCAATCGTGCACTTGAAGACTTTCAAGAAGGTTTGTTCCGACTTTGAAATGTGTTCAAGCATGGAATGAACCGTAGACTTTGGAGCGTCACCATTTCATTGGGCGACTTAGAAACACATTCATCGATCCCTTTAGAAGGGTTAGTCCATGGAAGGTTGGAAGCTTATTACACGAGAATAAGGTATTGCTAATGGTGAAGTCTTGAAAGTCTTCAAACAGTGCATCCCGAGCTCCATCGGAGACCTTGTTTCTTGACAGTTGATATAACGATGAAGAAGCGGCAACAATCCGAGATTGAGACGAGCAATGATAGCTCCCATTTGTTCCACAATGAGTTTTCCAAGGTTGAAGGATTCCTTTTCCGGCTTATATAACAAAGACACCATGGGGCATTGTCACAATCGTAGTGTTAGAAGACACGATCCAGTTTGATGTCATAATCTTATAGAGAACAGTGGAGATATGTCGAGATACCACTTGACATCGGATTTTTCCACTTCCTAACTCTCCCACCGTGATCTCTTACGCTACTAGATCATAGTCCTCAACAACCACATCGTTAATCAATTCATCTATCCCAAAGAATGCATTAATTTGAGCGAAATGTTAAAATTTTGCGTCCGAAATACACCTTGCGATATTTATTCGACGTGCGATCAGCAAAAGACTTATCCATATTAGCATAGATATGTCTAATAACATTCTTAGGATAAGGATATATAGCGTGACGATGTTCAAAAGTCCTCTTTCTTTAAGAAAATCAACAAGGTTGTCTTGAGAAAAGGTTACCTCGTCAATTTTCTCTCATTCAAGCATTTTAGATGCTTGAATTGCTCCCAACGCTTTGGCATTCCTTTGAGTAAAACTTGAAAGAGGGCTCTTTCCACTTCAATGTCTCGAATCGGCAAACATTGATGGATTCTCGAACTAGAATCCCGATTTTCTTCCTCGAGTAGGGACTCGGAGGTGCCGGTGGATCGGTGGATGGAATCTTTGTTGGAGCAGTCGGAGGAGCAGAGGTTGTAGCGGTTGTGGGAGCGATGGGTGGAGTAGTGGATCCGGTAGTTTTTACCGTATCTCTTTCTTCTCCTTCAATCTTGCCTTCCTTAAGTTCACGAAGAATTTTGCCTAGTGAGATGTCCTCCTCTTTGGAGTCTCGAATCGGGTTGGTCGCGCTCTTGTGGTTTTGAACCTTCGTCTTCTTCACGAGGATCGAGGAGTCACTCAGGAAAACCATGTTTCTCGCCCGACTGGGAGGATGACTCGATGTGATCCCCGCCATCACGCGGTTTGTCGAGACTACGGTGAGGTTCTCTAGAAGGAGGACATTCTTTTCTTTTGTTCGCTTCGTCGGTAGAAATATTACAGGTTCCTCCCGATAATGTCGACATGGACCGATGATCCTGGGCCTTGTAGACGTGCTTGCCGTGGTATACGCTCCGATCTTCTTATTGGCAATTTTCCCCTCTTTCTTTTCACTCCCTTCTCCGTTTGCTTCAACGTTTCACCTTCCTCGAGATCTATTGTCAGAATGGGAGTTGCCTTCTCAGGTTCCATTTCAAGAGCTAGAACCTTTTCTGGTACCACCGGAGTCGTGCTTGGTCCAGGTGTCTCAGGCGGTGTTTGGGATGCCGCCAGTGCTTGTTGCATTTCGGCGAGCTTTCTAAAAATTTAGCAAACCCAGCGAGCAAGGCGGAGGTGGCTGGATCCATTTTTCTGGGGAGAGAGAGGTTAAATGTACCAAAATAAATGAATGTGGTAAAATGGAACGTTTCAGCCTTTTTGCAATGAGTATAAGCACTGTGATTTGATAAGTGACATAATCGTGTCGGTCGGCGGTTATAAGCGGCGTTCGAGCGAGAGGATAGGCATGCGGTGATGTGATTTAAAAAATATCTCTTGAAACAAACCACAAAATAAAGGAACTAACACCACATAATCGGTACCTTTTCAATAGGAGATAAATATGGGGAATTGTTGAGACAAAAATCGAGATCAAATAAATGTGATACCACTTAACCAATTTTACGTTGATATCTCCAAAAATAGGATTTAAGGGCTGAAATTCCAAAATTCAGGATTACTCACGGATTTTAGGGGTATTTCACAAAATATTATCATAACATCTCCATAAACATAGGCTCATTTTAATCGAATAAAACATATAAATCTGACCCATGTGAAATTCGATTGCACTATTGTCGAGAGCTTTCGAAAGCAATCATGGCTGCACGTTTTGTAAGGTAGCATCATCGGCTGCTGAGCGCCGTGCCCCCAAACTACTTTGGTGTTTTTCTCAGATTATTAGATATTCTTCATCATATTGAGATGTCTATTAGGAGAACATGTTAGATAACAACCATCAACATAGTAAGTGTTATCAAACAGTTGTATCGCCGGATATTACATTTTGTGATACAAACAAATATATTCAAGCTTTATTGGCGAGAAGAAGACCAAGAGATCTCGAAGACTCATAAATCTCTCGTGATCTAGGGGCTTAGTGAAAATATCGGCGATTTGATTTTCGGTTTCACATAATCTAACACGATTACCTCATCCTCCACCAAATCTCTTATAAAATAGTGTAGTATATCTATGTGTTTTGTCTAGAATGTTGAGCAGGGTTTTAGAGATATTGATTGCACTTATGTTATCACAATATACCAACAAACTCGATTGCTCACAATACCATAGTCGTTAAGCATTTGTTTCAACCAAAGGGTTGTGTACAACAACTTCCGGTGCTACGTATTCGACTCGGCAAGAGATAAGGACACACAATTTTGCTTACGACTATGCCAAGACACCAAATTATTTCAAGGTAAAACGACCTCCACTGTACTCTTCCTATCATCCGTATCCTCACCCAATCCGAATCACTAAATCGACCAAATTAGTGTTCGTGTCTTTTGAAAAGAAAATGCGAGGTCGGTGTTCGAAACATACACGATAACACGTTTGTGACCTTTAAGTGTGACATTTGAAGCAGCTTGGTACTGGCGCACACACTGTTGAACATCAAATGGGTCGGTGTGGTGTGAGATATAGGAGACTTCCTATCATTGATCGTAGAGTGTTGGGTCAACATCTTCTCCAAGCATCGTCTCAGTCGGTTGTCATTACCGACCCCGTTGGCGTTTTCATATGCTTTGCTCCTTCATTTCGAATTTTTTCACCATATCCGTGCATACTTGCTTTGGGACACGAAAATTCCATCATCCATTTGCTTGACTTGGAGACCTAAGAAATCGTTAGTTCTCTACCATGCTCGTCTCAAATTTAGATGACATAGCACCGCAAACTCATCAAGCATTTTGGTAAGGTAGATCCGACAATCATATCATCCACATAAATTTGTGTGATAAGAATGTTATCTTGACTTAGTTTATAAACAATGTTACGTCGGCATTCCCTCGAACAAACCCAAATCAATTAAGAACTTTGTTAAATGACCATACCATGCTCTCGGTGCTTGTTTAAGACCGTATAATGCTTTCTTTAACACGAAAACATGGTTAGCTTATGTGGATCTTCAAATCCTTGGGTTGTTCAACATATACCTCTTCTTTGAGTTCACCATTTAGAACGCTCCTTTGACATCCATTTGATATAGCTTGATGTTCAAATAACATGCGATAGCTAGGAGCAACCTTATGGACTCAATGCGTGCAACCGGTGCAAATGTATCGTCAAAGTCTATGCTTCCACTTGAGTGTATCCTTGTGCGACAAGTCGGCTTTGTTGCGGATTATGACACCAAATTCGTCCGATTTGTTCTTGAAAATCCACTTTGTTCGATAACATTCTGTCGGCAGTCTCAAACAAGATACCACACATCATTTCGAACAAATTGGTTAAGTTCATCATGCGTAAAACTACCGAACTCATCACCCGAGGCTTCTTTTATATTCTTAGGCTCGATTTTAGAGGCGAAGCATATAAAACACGGCATCGAAGCACATATGGATGAAAACATACCATCTCTCGGTAGTTGATGGTCTTTGTACCTCGTGTTCGAATACCGTCTTGAGCGTCACCTATGACTTGAGAGATTGGATGGTTCTTACGTATTCTTCTGGAGGATCTCGTCTTTCTTGTTGTTGGACGTCGGTTTGACTTCATCCTCCGTGTCTTTGGAACCCCGGATGTTTGCGGCAATATTCCGATGGGTGTTGCCTCGGCGGTTGTGACATCATCGCCGCTAGCATCCCGTTGGACGGGATCTTCTATTAATTCACCACGTCTTCGTCCCGCCTTTTCCTGCGAGATTAGCAAGATCATCAAAACAACTTTACGGACTCTTGAATGGTCCGTAATCTCGAGATATATATACGGTATGCTTGACTATTTAGAGAGTACCTACGAAAATTCCTTTATCGCTCTTCTCGTCAAACTTGGTGAGATACTCTCTATCATTCGAGATGTAGCAAACACACCCAAACACGTGAAAATATTTGAGATTCGGTTTCCTTCCTTCGTAATTTCATATGGTGTTTTGAAGGAACCCGGTCGAATGTTCACGCGATTGTTGATATGACATGCGGTGTTATGACCTACGCCCAAAAGCGTTTGGACGGACCTTTCGAGCTTAACATAAAATCGTGCCATTTCTATTAGAGTTCGATTCTTGCGTTCACTACACCATTTGTTGAGGTGTTTTGGCGCGGAGAATTCTTGAAAAATTCCCTTTTCTCACAAAATTTGTGAAATAGATATTCTCGAACTCTCTTCCATGATCGATCGAATCCTTGACACTTGAACACCAAACATGTTAAAATTCTAGCAAAGAGGATTTTAAACGTTCAAACGCGTGTCGATTTTTCTCGTAGAAAGAATGTCCATGTGTACCTTGAAAATCATCCACAATGACATATATATACCTCTTGCACCCAAGCTTTCGATCTCGACAGTCCTACTAAATCCATGTGAAGCGATTCAAAACATCGTGTTGTACCATAATGTTGTTCGCGATGTTGTACAACAAGACATGGGGAACATGGGTGCATTTTCCTTTGACAATCACCACAGACCACCTTTCCGACTTACGCCGGTTTGGGTAGTCCACGATCTTCCATCTTGTTTAACTGTCGAGATTTCTAAAGTTAGTATGTCCTAACTTTTGATGCCATAACACACTCTCATCTATTTGTGCCTTATTTCACTTTGGTTCGTCGGCCGTATAACAATTATCGGATGACCTCGTCCTTTCATGAGACATGTGTTCTTACCATCATAGACCTCACAAGAATCTTTGTCAAATTTAACTTGCAACTTTTCATCACATAATTGACTTATGCTTATAAGATTTGCCATTAAACCTTATGCGTGCAAGACATTCTTGAGGCTAGGTAAACCTTGAACATTTAAGAGTCCTTTGCCTATGATTTTCCTTTAGAACCACCTCCAAATGATACACTACCTCCATCATACGACTCATAGTTGGCAAGGCGACACATTACCGGTATGTGGCGGAGCAGACGCTATCGAAATACCATGAACACGAAATGTTAGTTTTCAATGCGTATAAACAACATGGCATTTTATATCATCTTTCGACCCAAACTCTCTTTGAGTCGGTTCCGTGTTAGTCGTGTTTGCTGCGGTGTGTGACGGCGATTACGGGTCTCGTGTACGAAGTGTTCATATAACATGACCTAGGCATCATCCTATGTCCATTAAAATCACCTTCAATTTATAATGAAAGGCTAATGTGACGGTGTGAAGCGGTAATGACATCGTATTTTCTATGTTTTCTTGTGTCATTTTACCCTTTTAGGTTCTCACCTTCTTTAATGAATGGTTTCCCATTTGTGGCGACAATTGTGGGAACAATTGATGTTAAAGCACATCGTAAAACCTAAACCAGTGATGTCGATTTACCCATTAACAACGCATCATCTAATTTAGGCGCACTGTGTTCCACTTTACGAAGCATTACCTTGTGCCGCTCAAGTTGACATGTCACCTTGTTTAGTTCGACTTCCCTTTGTGTTACCAAGACTTCAAGCTTAGCGGAGATGCTTTCGGCCTCATGTTTTCTCTTGATGTGAGCTCAAGATTTCGACTTTGTCCTTTCCATTTTTCAAGTAGCTCGTCGCATAGCTTTTCGACTCTTGTACTATGGCGATAGAGTTTTCATCTAATCGCCTCACATCTGTATCATTCACAAGAGCATTTAAGCAAAACAAACTTGAATAATAGTCGAGACCATACATTTGATCTTGGATCAAAGCGATTGCATCTCCTAAATAAATCGATAATGTTTTGTATTCGTGACATGGAGTCTTTGTGGCAACAGTCTTTGGCATGACGTTCTTTGTCCTTATTTACCTCTTGAAGAACTCGGCCGTCGTCACTCCATGATACTCGGTATGACTTTCCTCTCTTCCTTAGCGTGTTCGTACATTGGTTTGCATAATGTCCATACCCTTTGCATTCACGGCATTGGATACTATCAATGTTGGAGGAATCATACCTAAGCGATGTCGAGGAAAAAGACTTCCTCTTTGGTCTTGGTGGAGTGAATCTTTGAGGTTTTGAAGGCGGATATTCTACCATTCGATGACTTTGATCCATAGGCACGGCTTGAGCTTTCTCCTTGTTCATCTTCCTTACCATAGTGTTGAATTTCACGGTGATTAGAGCAACATCGCCGACTTTGATCTCTGCGACTCTTCTTCATCATCCAACTCGATTATCTCCGCGATGTTCCATCGGATGTTGCGCCGTGATGAAGGCAACGATCGACTTCTTATTGATTGCACCTTTCTCCTCCGATTCATCTCGTATGTCTTGAGTGAATTCATGGGATCCATGAACTCAATGGCGACAACCGTTTGAGACGTTTCAATAGCCGTGACCTTCGTCTCGAATCTTGCGGGTAAGGTTCGAAGAGCCTTGGACACCGACAACTTGTTACTTATCGCATCACCAAGATCTTGACACTCGTTGGCAATATCGATATCCTCTTGGTGTAGTCGTTGATGTTCTCTTCTTCTCCCATCTTCGTATTCTCGAATTTGAAGTGAGAATGTGAAGTCGAGACTCGCTTTATGCTTGTATCACCCTCACAATGCCGTTGAAGAACATCCCATGCATCTTTCGCTGAGCCACCGTTCTTGATCAATTTGAACATTGTCATGTCACGGATGCGTAAATGACATTGAGGGCCTTCTCGTTGAAGTTTGCATCGTCGACTGATCTCGTGTTCCTTGTGCGACGGTGTTGGGGTAACATCGCCCTAAACATCGGTGGTCTTTGGGATGACCATCCGTTCTCCACGGTGCCATGCTTTGACATCAATGAACTTGATGTATGAGCGGTCTGGTCTTCGGTATGAATAATTCGATCCGTCAAAATTGGTGGTCGATAATACCGTAATTGTTTGAATCCATGGCGAAATTATAGCGAAGATACCGACGGGATCTCGCTCGATGTATCGGTGATGGCTCGATACCAATTGAAAGTGTTGCTTGGCTTAAAACACAACTGTTATGTAGATTGTTATCCCACACGAGTAAAACAATGAATTAAAACTTGAAGAACAGAAGAAACTTTTTCTGATTATAATTATAATGCGTAGATGCCAATATGGAGAAATAATTCACTATAAGATTTCTGTGAACGTTACAAAACTCACTACTTTACCACAAGATAAAGTCGGAAAGTTGAGTACTAAAACTATCTATCGAGATCTATGAAAAAGCTAGAAGCTATCTCTCAAGATGTATGAAAATACTAAATATTTCCTCACAACACTCGTGTACTAAAAGGACAACCTTCTAACACCATTAGAAGTTAAAACACTTCGTGTGATATTGGAAATATTCAAAACAGACTCAACAACATAAGCAGATCTTGATTGATACTTCAAGAGTTGTGCACTTTGCGATTGCTTTGGCTCTCCTTTTATAGGCGTTGAGAGGCCTTGTTTGCATGTCTTGGACCACTAACGGCCCGCTAAAGATGTGACTAAGTCGTGGTAGATGGTTGCTTAACTTGCTCACGGCAAGTAGGAGGCTGAAGCGACTTAGTCCACCGATCTCTAGCGATCATTTTAGTGTTCTCGGTGTGTTACCATCGCGTCCATGAAACATGTCGTAATCTGCACACCAAAGAGAAGAAAAGGCAAAACACTAACAAATAACTAACTCCTTAAAGCAAGGAGACTTAGTCAGAGTTAACCAACTCTAACAGAAAGTTTAAGAAAACGAGAACAGAAATCGTCGGGCAATCAGGGACGAACGTAAGTTGTACTCTCACAACCAGGTGAAATATGACTAAAATAGAGAATGAAGATGGGAAGAGAATACAAATTAAAATAAGGAATGAAGAGCTAAATGATATTTTAAGGAGCAGTTGGACAATGTTATATTGTCTAAAAGAGAGATATATACATATATTTCCAAGCAATAATAAGCTTAGAAATGAAATCATGAATGAAGTTCATGATCCTTCTCATATCGCCCCACCATGCATTATTAAGTGATATTGTGAATTATGAGAAAGGTTAGGTAGTAAGGAATGAAATGAGATGTAACCATGATTGTCGGCGATGTCTCGGTTACCAACAAGTGAAGGCATCGTGTCAAAGGCCTTATAAAGTTATGATCTCTAGAGATACACGAATGAAAATGGAATGATATAGCAATGGATCTTATGGCGAGGTTTGCGCCAAAGTCGTAAAAAGTCGCACTACCATATGGGTAGTAGTGATTGACCCACCAATTATGTTTGTCTCGCATATTCGGATGACTCGTAGATCCGATAAGATAACTCGATGAGTACGTAAAGGAAATCGTATATTTACAAGGAGTACAAAACCTATCGTTTGGATAAAAAACTCGAGTACCCCTAGATTTTGAACTAACTCACGAAAAGAGTTAGATATGAGATTGAACCTTAACATAGATATCCACTCACAGCGTAGGGGGATCAAAGGACTATATGAGCGTTTAAGGATACGATAGAACATAAGTGTTAAAACCGAGGGTTAAGTGGGAGCGTGTTGTATCACTTGGTAAGTTTATGTGCGTAATCGTAGTGCAAACAACGATCGATATAGCCTTATGAGGCATGGTCTTTGGAAGAAGTATCGACCACCACTTTATTGTAATAAAGTAGGTGAGAAAAGGTATAAGGTCTGACGTTGTAATGAAGCGATTAAGATATCGCCAACGAGACAAAGAATAATAAAAGCTCGGGAATGACAAAAGTCTTACCGTCTGGCGTAAATCTGAGCGCTTTTAAAATGTGGAATTAAAGTTTCTTAAGATTTTTCCATCTAGAGGAATTACAAAGTCGGATACATGAATCACGAGACCACGTTTTATAGGACCTTGCGAGATCGACAATAATAGGCTAGTAGCTTTATGGCGATACTTCCACCACATTTGGGGAAAGTGCGAAATGTTTTTCACGTGTCGCAGATTGAAATACGAAAATGACCCAATTCACGTAAACCCGACATGATGGCGTGACCTTTAACTCGAGATGAGTTATGATGAAAATCTACGATTAATTTGATCGTGCGATTCGGCGATTAAAGAAGCAGTTTAGTGCTTTAATGAAAATCGATGAAGGAACAAAAGAAAGCACTTGGAAAGTTATGATGTTATGACGTTAAGATACCCATACTTTATGAGGTATGCAAATTTCGGACGAAATTTCTTTTAAGGGGTAGGATGTAATATCCCATGAATTAGATGCTAATTACGATATTTAAAACCCGTAAATTAAATTTCACGAGATATTAAATCGGTATGATATCGAATAATGATTTTGATTGTTTCTGAAGGAATGAATTCCTATTTTATATTCATTGAGAATCGTGAATTAAGGAATAGAAGTTTATGAAGTGTATCGGCGGTATTGTTTTAACGTCGATTTCGTATCGATAGTTAAAATATCATGAAATTTTCTAAGCATTTAAGCTTAGAATTAAATTCCATTATTAATGGAATAATTTAATAAAGTGATTACGACTTTATTACGACCATTTCGAGATAGTCGATAATTAACGTTTTGAAGCGTTTCAACGTTCACGTTTAGAGGCGAAATGAAAATGAGTTTATTGATCAAGGAATTATAGTAATTAAATTCCTATGATCATTATAGGTAATTACAGTATTATTTAGCATTAAATCAATGCTAGATCGTTAAATTGATAGTGACCAATTTCTTGATTTGAAAACCCTAGTTCGAATTTTAGTTTTATCACATAAAATGATACCATTAATTTATCCTATGATATAATTTATCATCTAAACCATGTGTATGATGTATATATATATATGCGTTGGGGTGTGAGGGTGCAACTAGGTACAATTAATTAAAGTATGCAAATAGTGTATATATGTAGTGTGTGCCGTGAGTTAGGGGTGTGAGTGTGTGCGTAGGGTGTAGTGTGTGTGAGGTGTTGATTGTGCGAGATATAGTTGACATTTGTCACTTGAGGCACCATTGTTCTTCCACCCCTATACCCATGCAACCCCTCCCTCAACACCCCTTTCATTCTCTCTATTTTTTTCTACACCACACGGCGAACCGAGGGGTGGATGGCCACCATAGCCTAACCCGTCTTGTCTTCTCAACAAATGATATAACTCTAGCTCAAAGAATTGACCCGAAGCTACAATAGGAACAATGAGCATGTCGCCTTCTCATATCTTGTATCATCTTCCTAAGGTATATCACCCTTAAATACTTAGGATGACCAAATTACATACATGCATGACCATTTATATGCTTTAATATGTTGGTATATGCTTGTGTATAGTTGCATGTTAATTTAATAAGTAGAATTGTAACTCTCGATCATTGTAAATTAGTTGGAACCGTTTGAATGTTGAGTTTGGTAAAGTTGGATGTGAATTTGAGTGATAGAAGTCTGCCATTTTCGCATGTTGTACATATACACATGATGTGTTTGAGAAAATGCATGAAAGAAAATTTATCAAGCGTGAACTTTATAAAAGCGGGAGGTGGCTGGACGAACAGTGATTTTATAAAATTAATAGACTAAGTTTTACTAGTCCGAATATCACCAAATTTTAATATATTGAAATTATATGTGTCTAGTATGCCTCTGTAAAATTTCAAGTCAATCCAAATTGATTTACTATTTTAATTGTATTTATCAAAAAAACACTGCACAAATCTGTGAAATTGCCGTGTTCATCACCCAAGGTCCATGGCTTTCGTTTTGAGTTTGGCTAATGGTAAAACTCTAAAATTTGGCACGAACATAATTTAACATGTCTAGAAGATTTAAGTAAATGTTTTGAATTTTCTAAAAATGGTTACTATTTATTCCAGATTTTACAAACGAACTGCACAAAGCTGTCACTGTAGCGATAGCTTGTAGTAAAATATTTTTATCTCCCAATCTATTTTGAATCATTGAGTGAGGTTTTTTCTGAATTAAACTAGACTTTAGTGGCCTTTCAATCTGATGGGTGGCATTTCCATATTCTTTATAATGAGCTCTCTGTAAATTTTTATAGTTGACCCATTACGGTGAGTCTTATTGACAAACCGCTTAGTCAAATTTCTATGTTAATTAACATTAGAGTCCGACTTTTACGTGAGATGTTCAAGCCGTTTTAGTCGATTTTGACTTGGGTTTCTTCATAAGAAATGTTCCCTACCATTTCTAGTTTTGATCTGGAAAGTTTGATCTCAAACCAAGTCTTATAGGTATACCTTTCATTGACCCAAAGTCACCTACTTGAAACTGTCCATTCAACTAGTCAACTTTGAACTTATGTATTTCTCGTCGTCGGATATTTTCAGTATGGTCTTCATGAAACATGTAGTTCTTGTTACAAAGTTTTGAAATTGGTAGCCTGCAGTCATTTTGGTTTTGTGAGTCAAAGTTACGATCCTCATAAAACCCCTCGTCGTTAAGCTAAATCTGAAATCACGAAAAAATTTCTAAGTATAGAAGTTAGTTTGAGTTGCCCACTTTTAGACCCTATATCTCCGAACCACGACTCTTTTGGATTGAATTCCTTCCTAGAACTTGTAGTACATGTTTAGAGGTTTCAGAATGTATCTTTGTGCGCCATACGTATTTTGAGCGAGGTTATAAATCGCCAAAGTATATCACTTGGGTTATTTTAAGTTGTTTCTTTGATTTGTTAAAACACTTAAATTTGACTAAGTGTTGGAACTTCCTATGTGAAATGTGTCTTATGTGATTAATATGCTATTAATTGATGCATTCATTTATGTTATATCGCATAAATGCGTTAAGCATTAATAAGATGCACAAAATTATGATAAAACAACACGATATGATATTTTTACGGAGCATGCCTAACGTGAAATGTTTGACTAAGTCTACTACATGCTCAATTGAGTGTATATCATACCATGATATGGGTTCTAAGACCGATGGATATTCGACTCAAAACCTCAAGGTCGGGAATAGATAGGCTAAGCACAGAACTTGCTTTCCAATCGTTTAAGGCAATCAACGATCCGGTGGGCTTTCTTTTCAAACAAAGCGTGACTTTGCTATTCTTTCAAATGAGTTTATTTACGATGCTTATTTCAGCGTAGATAAAATATTTACAAGATTACTGCCTAAAATGTTTATGTTTTGTGTATGTATCCTATCAGGAATGAATGATATGAATGATATGAATGTGTTGGGTCGCCCGACTTATGAATGAAATCGATATCGGATCCTATTAGGAAGGACAATCACAGCTAGGATTAACGTGTACACTAAGGTGATTTGTGTCTTTGTAAGGACAATTCACGGCCGGTCGCGGCGTCGTGAGGAGGCCTCCTTGCGGCGTTCGACTATGATGATATGATGAAAGGATGTTAAGGGATATGGATCATACACGAGAAAAATGCAGCGGCGATGATTTTGAAAATGATGAAAATGATTTTAGTAAGCACAAGGCATTTCAACTAAAACCCTTGTGTCTTACCATGATGTGGCGATGTAATCTTGAATGATAAAATGTTTTGGCATGAGTCCACCGAGTGCATTCTTGTACTCGATCTGCATGTTGTTTTAAATGTGAATGTTGAGCGAGATGATGGATGGAGCGGTGTTGAGCAATAGGAATGTTGTCATTGAAATGTTTATACCTTGATAGTACATCGTCGTATGTACATATCACAAGTTTTCATTGCAAGAACCTAAGTTATGTATTAAAGTTCAAGAACATACATCGTATGTATTACAGTTTATTGTTAAAAGATTCTCCTGTACTTTTATCCTTGTTTAGAGTTACAATCCTACTAAATCGTACTTAGGATTTAGAAATTTGTGTTCTTGCCACACATCAGCGACTCCTCTAGGCCACCGAAGGCTGTCATCGGTGGCCACATCCTCTGCTTCTCGTAACCCGGCGACTGGAGGAACCCGTCGAGCCGAGCAAAGAAGAACTTTACGCGGTTCGGAAGTTTGACTTCGTCTTTATTTTTAAACTACTGACGGTGATATATAATACCACCCCGCTAGATTTAAGCTGAAAAAACCTAAGGACCAGCCACAGGGTGAAGGAAAAATTATGACGATGGGCAAGACACGAAGGCTCGTCAATTGCGAAAAGAATTTGGCATTATTTGGGCGAGGTATGCCGAACATTTGTTGCGATTCGACATAGAGCGGAAGGATGAGGGAGGCGAGGCCGCCCCAAGGCATCCTCGTAGCGGTGACAAAACCCTACGGAGGGCACATGCCCTATCCTCCGGTTAGGGGCGACAAACTCAAAAGATTTGAATAAAAATTTAGAAGCAAGCTCTATTATCGCGGTGGCTTCTAGATTTGAAGGAAAAAGAATAAACCTACCAAGATCCCTCAAAGGCGGAAACACATTCTCGCACAAAGGAATGAGGGAATCGAGTGAAAACTTCTAAAACCACCGGCGAATCCGGTGGCGGCCCGACACAACACGGTCTTCATGGCGTGAGAATCCTCAAAAGAAGAAGAAGATGAAGAAGTCATGATAACTTACTTGTTTATGTGACAAATCGAAGAAGATGGGCTGGAAGCTCTGGCGGAACGACAATGACGGACGGTGAACACTCTGTGTTTCTCGAGAAGACAAAGAACTTTTTGAGTTTGAAAGATGGAGGCGGATAAAGTGAAATGAGAAAAGGCGTATCATGAAAGTTATTCCCCAGCGTGCACTTTATCGGGACCCCAACCGTCATACGCATTAAATGAAGGTGGCGTATTAGTGTTCGACATCGGCGGGACATCCACGTTCGACCTCGACGCGGCGTTACACATTCGACCACGGCGTCGTATATCCGACCTCGATAAAAGATTACGTGTCGACCTCGGCAAGGCGGCGAGTATTGACTTGACGATAAGAGCGGCGACACACAACCGACGGGATACCTCGGCGGGCGGCAGTATTCGACTTGACAGCTGGAGCAAACAACATATAACCCGGCGGGATTATGCGCGCCCGCCGCGAGACCCCGAGACTTTGACGAGGCAGCGTCGGAACCACCGTCCGCCGTCACGACCTCGCCTTCTCGCCTTTTTTTGGGAGGGTGTGATGAGATCTGCCCAACCTCTGGCCCGGCGTCGGACCCGATATAAATGGGCCCGACATTAAGCTCGGCTGTATGAGTTCGGGCGAAGACTCCTAAACCAATCAACTCAAATCACAGTGGAGCCGAAGATTGGGATGCATATCTAAAGAATCCTTATGAGAGAAGACTTAGTATTAGAGTAAAACTCGATATAATGGTGTATAAATAGAGGCTAGATTAGACGGAAGAAGATCTACTACACTCTTTGTAATCGCTTCTTACACACTCGATACACATATACTCTCTTTGCTCAAGTGGGCGTAGATCTATTTCAACGAGATCGAACCATGTTAATTCCTCGAGTTCATTCTTGCATTTATTACCTTACGAAATTAAGATCGATCAGTACTGAAATATTTCATGAATTATATATGGACACAATTAATAGAGGATCTACTACTATATTTTTAATATTATATATATAGGTTTTTTATTTTGTTAATCTCAAGATATCATGTTTAGATAGTTTAGGAGCGAGCATAATATTTCAACTTTATCATGAGTCTGATAAGGCAGTTTTATAGGCTTCCAAATAAAAGAATTCTCATGAATTTGCGTATGCTCGTTGATTTTTTTTTGCAATAGTCATTACTAGGCATCTCTCATGCTATACCAATATAAATTAATGAGGTGGTCTCCTGTGCGCGGTCATAATTAGTTAATTAATTTTAATTAATTAGTTTTAATTAATTAATTAAATTGATTTTAAATAAAATTAATTAGTTTAATAAACTTTAATTATAAATTAATAAATACTAATTTTGAATTAATATATCTTGATTTTGAATTATTAAACCCTAATTATGAATAATAAACCCTAATTATGAATTAATAAACCATAATTTTGAATTAATAAACCCTATTGGGAATTAATAAACCCTAATTTTGAATAATAAACCCTAATTGTGAATTAATAAACCCTAACTTTGAATTAATAAACCCTAATTGTGAATTAATAAACCCTAACTTTGAATTAATAAACCCTAAGTGTGAATTAATAAACCCTAACTTTGAATTAATAAACCCTAAGTGTGAATTAATAAACCCTAATTATGAATTAGTAAACCCTAATTGGAAATAATAAACCCTAATTTTGAATAATAAACCCTAATTGTGAATTAATAAACCTAACTTTGAATTAATAAACCTAATTATCAATTAATAAACCTCAATTATGAATTAATAAACCATAATTATGAATTATTAAATTCTAATTTTGAATTAAAATTACAATTAAAATTTAATAATTCAAAATCTGTAAAGATCTGAGAGAAGGAAGAAGAACAAAGAAATAGAAGAAAAAATGAAAGCAAAGAAAGAAAGAAAAATGAAGAAAACACTTATTTATGTGATGGTTTGGGATTACATGCGCATGTGAGGCGGATCGTCTGTAGTTTTGTCTAAATTAATTAATGTTCCACGAAAACGACTTTACAAAAATCCGTTCACAACACTGTCATTTGCATTCTCCGACTTTCGGTATAGATTATTTAATATTCACATTACTGAACATGACAGAAAAAAATTGGGTCACTCACTATTTGCCATTTAATTTCACATTAATTAATATAATTTTATCCCGTGCTTTATTTGGAATAGTGATATGATGAAGTTAAATTGACTGCAAGCTAATTACATCAAATTGGCTTCCTTATTGCCTATTTATGCTATATCCCATATTGCATTTATAGATAAATGTTGCGTATCAATATTAATAAAAATTCCACGCAATAATAAGATTAACTAGCGATTCAAAAGCGTTAGGAAAGATGAGGGTTCTGCCAATGTTCTTGTGTTAATTAATAATTGATAAAATTAAATTTGATAATTGGGGACTGAAATCAAAGAAAACATATAAAGAGAAATAAATAAAATGGAACGTGAATAGAACATCAGAAGTGGAATAGAAGATCAAATGTTATCGAACTGGCGAATTATTTTTATAAAGGTTAATCATTGTCTGTGTCTCCACTTTCTACGTTTTATAATAAATGTCTTCAATTTATATTTTAATTTCAAAATCTTCTAACTTTTGGGAAAAGTTTTTTATTTAGGGATGGAAAGTAAATCACTTCACCTGATTTTAGATGGACTATAGTTTAATTGAAATTCATTTTTTTTTACAGTTAAACTTGTGTAATTGAATAAGTTGCTAACTATGTAGCTTGTTCTACGTCGCTAAGGGGTGAACATAAGTTTTGTGTATTTATTTAGTTTGAGTGGTGTAGCTAGGAATCTAAGTTCGTCAATTTTGTTAGATTGCGGTGATCATAAAGACTGATTATAGCATCGGTCCAATTGATTGTTTTCTCCTTTGACTTTGGTATTTGTAAATGAGAAATCTAGTAAGATACATATTTACATCCTATTTTATTTCCATCCACTTTGGATTGCTAGAGATCCTATATACTGCACTTTTTAGCATTTCACTTGTGTATTACTTTCAATTTTATTTGTTTATTTCATTCTTCTTCAATTTCAGCTTCTTTTTGTTCGGTTTAATTTTGCAATTGATAACTAGGATTGATTGTTTCCAATTAAAATATGCACTTCTATTTTAGTTATTAATTTTCAATTTTTAGTTAATAATTCATTATCAGTATTGATTGTTTCTTAAGTAGGGTATTTTTTTAATTTCAATTGTTATTTGATTATTTGTCAATTAATGTTAATTATTGATAAATATATATTTTCAATGGTTTATAATGCTTATTTGTATCTTATTTGAAGTTGGAAATCATATTTGTAAAGAGTATTTATTTAATTTTACTTTATTTGAAGAACCGATACTCGTTGGCATCTTTTGTTTTTTTTTTTTGTAGGAAAATGAAAAAGGAATTTAGGAATGCAAAGTTGATATGATTGAAGTATGTCTCATTATGAATCCTTAGGTGCAAATGGTTCACAAATCAGAGTCCAGACAAGAGATAGCATGTCAAAACAAAAAAGTCGTGTTATTTATATTCTTATTTTTTATCAAAACTCTCTACATCTCTATTTTAGCCTGAATAATTGGGAAATGTTGTGCTTAAAAACTTGATGTGTTTTCGTGTTATCAGTCTTTATGGATACAATATTATGCTTACTATCTTACTAAAGTAGACATTGTATAATTGCAGTATTTTAATGTTAGAATTTTAATGATCAATTATACTAAAACTAATTTTCATGTTCATACGTAATTAATAAAATGTTGCGACAGACGATCCAAACTGACTTAGATCATCAATTGTAGGAGGTTCTCAATCCCATGTGGCTCACTAAGAATTTGGGTTCTTATTTTTTGGACCATTATGGCCAAGATAAAAGCCCATACTCTTATTTTTTTTGTCTAGAGGTGGGTCCCAACTTCTTTTTGTTTTGCTATTTTTTCTTTGCTTTTACTACTTTTTCATGCACTTTTTGTTGTTTTTTTCTTTTTTTTAGGGAATTTATGTTTTCTTCTCTTCTTTATTTTATTTTTATTTTTTTTCATTTATTCTGCATCATATCTTGCTCCTTTTTAAATTATATTTTTAATATATTATGTTATCTTATATTAATATGATATATTTAGTGATAATTAGATTTTTTCTTTTGTATTTGTTTTAGTTACGCTTTTCTGTTTTGTTTATTTTTTTATAATTTATTTTTTAGTTATAACATCTTTAAATTATTAATTTTTTAGATTAATATATAATGTTAATTAGAATATTCATTTTAAGTAATACATGTGAAAACTATGAAAATAATGTTAAATAATATGTTGTATTGATAACTTAAGGTTATTAGATAATGGGGTCCTTGAATAGATGGTAGAACTTGCAACCATTCGAGAAAAATAAAAACATTAGATTCTAACCGATATGGTATAGGAATGTGACAAATTAAGAACTTATCACCATTTATTGGTCTTGTATGAATGCATGCGCAGGCAGGCAATAAAGCCATGCTATCACGTGTTATGCATGCATGTAATGCAAGGGAATCGATTATGTTATAGTGGAAAAGAGATATTGTGTTGGTCCACATTGCAGTTTATGGTTGGTACGTTCCGATACTTTGATCACCCACCTCTCAATCAAGATAACCCAAGCACCACAATATCCTATTTAGTACTGAAATATTTCATGAATTATCTGTGGACACAATTAATAGAGGAACCGTTTTCATTTATCTACTACTACATTTTTAATATTATATATATAGCTGTTTTATTTTGTTAAGCTCCGAACTATTAATCTCAAGATATCATGTTTAGATAGTTTAGGAGCGAGCAGAATATTTCAACTTTATCATGAGTCTGATAAGGCAGTTTTATAGGCTTCCAAATAAAAGAATTCTCATGAATTTGCGTATGCTCGTTGATTTTTTTTTTGCAATAGCCATTACTAGGCATCTCTCATGCTATACCAATATAAATTAATTAATGTTCACATTTGTTCCCACCGAAACCTGACTTTACAAAAAATCTGTTCACAACACTGTCTGTTTGCATTCTCCAACTTTCGATATAGATTATTTAATATTCACATTACTGAACATGACAGAAAAAAATTTGCATCACTCACTATTTGCCATTTAGTTTCAACATTAATTAATATGGTTTTATTCCGTGCTTTATTTGGAATAGTGATATGATGAAGTTAAATTGACAGAAAACTGATTACATAAAACTAGTACGTAACTCGTCGAAATTCGACGGAAAATTACATTATTTTTTGTCTATGGTTATAAGAAATAAAATATTTATGTAAAAATACATTCTAATTATCAAAACCCGTGCTAAATATTTATGTAAAAAATATTTAAAGTGATTACGACCATTAATCGTCTTGTCCCAAAAAATACGTGCCAACTACGAAATATTTTAAATTTATAAATATAAGTAATTCTGATAATTGTTTATCTGTCTCGATAATGATTTGAACATTATAAAATAAATATGAATAATAAATAATATAAATAACAAAATATTTAAAAATGAAGAACATGTCTAGCATATACATAAGCTGCACTTGTCTCACATTTGATTAATTACCCGAACCTATAAAAGTTGAACATTACATGGTTAATTATTAATAATAAATCATATTGATAGGATCGGTATTCTGAGGGCCGGCGTCGAGCGTCTGAGTAGCACGACATCAAGCTCGGCGCGGACAAGTTCGCCCATGAAGACTCACGAAGCCGGTATGAGCAGAGAAGGCTCGGTAGTATCTAAAGAATCTGGTCGAGAAGGGATGGGATCTCGAATCCTAGATTAGAAGACTTGGATTCGAGATCAGGTCAATCGTTGTGTATAAATAGAGCTAGATTAGGCGGCGGTCATTCACTCTCTTTGTAATCACTTACTATATTTTCAATACATATACTCTCTCTTGCCGAGTGGATGTAGATCTTATTCACGGATCGAACCACGTAAATCCTAGTGTTCTTCTCGCGTTTATTTCACTTACAATTTAAGATCGATCCTTTGGCGTAAATGCGTGGAAGCGAAATTTTGTGTTTCGATCAACCTTTGTTCTGGGAAGTAATCATGACCGGTACACGAAGCCGTACCTCGGGACCGTCGCCGCGGCAACAACAACGGCGGCGAAGGGGGCGCCGAGCTCGACTTCGGGAAGAGCCCGATCGGAGAAGGAACCCAGGGGCATATCGAAAGTCTCGGCGAGCACGGACACCCCGCCTGCGAGGCGGGTTACCATAAGCGAAGGCAATCGTAGCAACAATCGGAAACTCGGCTCATAGTAAACGCAGCGGCGTCGTCGAGGATTCTCGAGAAAAATAAGGAGAGCTTTCTCCGGTTCCTCGGTGACGCGGTCGACCCGTCACGAAGAGCGGGAACAAGCTTCGTCTAGATACGAGGCATCTGGCGAGGTCGGGGCAAACCGACCGCGCGAGGAACCGAAGACAGCGGGAGAGGGCGTCGTGATCGCCGCGAAGCCGACCCGATCGCCACAATAAATCCGTCCGGCGAACTCGCCCGATCTCGGGGGACGAGCGGCGCGAGAAAAACATCGAGGCGCGCGAGGCGGTCAGAGTCACCTAAATGAGTTCGATCGTCGAACTCCGTCCCGATCTCGAGGGCGGCCGATGGATACGGAAGATAGTCGCCCGTTCTCAAATAGGATACTCAACACTTCTCCGGGATAAATACGGGTTCCAAGCATCGCCCTATATGGCGGTGAGGATCCGAGAACTTACTCGCGGTTCGATCTGACATGATCAACCAAAAGCTCGGCTCGGTTCACATGTGTAAACTCTTCCGGAGTTACTCGTAAACAACGCCCGCGGTGGTTCGACGATCTACTACGGAAGCATCGGCTCTATCGCGACGATGGTTTTGCCCACCGAAGGGTTCTTCAAAAGCGGAATCAAAAACATCATCAGCACGCCTCCTCACCGTAAGGCGTAGTAATGAGTCCATCGGCGACTTCATGACAAGGTTTAACAAAGGTGCACGAAGGTGAAGCGTGAGCGACACATTAGTCGTCTCGGCCTTCAAGCGGCATCTTGCAGGGGGCCTTATATCGAGATCGTCAATCGAACCCCGTCTTTGCAGTATGGCGCATGCCAATCGGTTCGCCCAAGCGGACGACGGGCGACAAGAGATGCGCGCGACCAAGCGGACCACCGGAAAAAGGAAGAAGAGGCGAAGGAAGGAAGATCGGAACCAAGGCATGGCGCGGGCGGATTACATCGCCCAATAAAATCCGAGGCTCGGTCGCGCGGCGCCTCGGGCGACCTCAATACACCCGTTGGCGAGCGGGGGCGAAATCTCATGCTCCATATGAACTTTGTTAGAAGCCTCGACCAGATGGCGGGAGGAAGAGGTGCCGACCTACGGATAATCTTGCTCATTCCATGATGATTACGGACGCGACATCGAAGAGTGCAGCGAGCTCATGGGTGAAATTGAGATGCTAGTTCGGGGCGGATCACGAAGAAATCACAGGGGCAGTCGTCGAGCCGACGAAAGTCGAAAAGCGGAGAAGAGGAAATTGTGCCCCGAAAAAAACAAAGCGGCAAAGAGCGAGGAAGGAGATGGCGAGCCCCAATATGACGGGGTGGTCTCCTGCAATTCTGGGGCTCCCAGGTGGAGTCGCGAGTCCTCCACAGGCCGATGCCGAAGTCTAGAACCGCGAACCCGCTGATAAGAGGTTCGAGGAAAGGACGAGCGATCACCTTCTCAGAAGCGACCCGTTCATGACGATACCCACCGGGATGCGTTGGTGATCGGTGGTGGTCGCAAATAAGTTGGTGAAGCGTTTACATTGGCGGCGCGTCGGTGAGCATCGCTTTTAAGGAATGCTTTGACAAGCTAGGAGTGGAAGGCAGCGCCTCGCCTGACCCCATTGCCACTCCGAGCTTCGTCCGAGAAAGGCAGCGTCGGAAGAATGTCGAGCTACCCGTCACGGTGGGGAAAGCTGCGACCTCGACCAGGTGGTGCGGTTCTTCGTAGTGAAGGCTGACTCGCCGTATAACATCATCTAGGGCGAGATTGGTGAATTGTAAAAGCGGTATGCTCAGCGTACCACTGACGATAAAAATACCCACCACAAGGGGCGGCCGTGATCAAGGCGATCGAGAAGCAAGCGAGTGTATGCAAGTTGCCTACGGTGCGGGACCTCGGTCCAACACCTGAGCATATGATTAAAGAAACCGAAGAGTTGGGTCAGGAAGTACATGTCATGGGTTTCTAGAAATAATGAGCTTCGTAAATCGGTATGACGAATAAAAATAATGAAAATATGAAGTAAATGAGTTGACTTCGAATGGTCGAAAGGCAATAACCTTAGGATTTGGTGATAGCTTCCTATATGAATATGGAAGACATCGAAGGATGTAATCGATCAAAACAATATTTATCCTCGGGATCACAAGTTTAGTTTCGCTTACGATAGCGAAATACGTCAAATGCTAAACATCGAGTTGAGTCTAAGCTCATCAAAGGTACAATTCGAGTCATAGACGAGAAGGAAAATAAAATCGAGTTAATTAATGGTGAAGTCTAAATGCGAAATAATCCGTCAAAATACGGGTGAACTCTAATCTCGGCTACCTTGTCGGTAGCCCGTTGATCGACACGAAACATTTGAAAAATATTTGGGCTAAGTACTAATGTACTCGGTGGGCATGCATTTTCATAAACATTTCATAAATTAGTAAAATCGGTTTATCGATCATGATAACATAACTTAGAAGGTTTTAAAGAGAAACCACTTCTAAGCATGCAAAAATATTTCATTCGTTTGGGCCCGTTGTCACGACTCTTACATTCTTCGCTTTGATCCGGACCTCAGCCACCGTCGGATCACATACCTGTATTGTCATCGGGGCGTAACCGGGACAATTCATGATGTGCCGGGCGTATCGAATAAGCACCATAATAACATGGCGTACTCGGAACACGTCGAGACAAGCACCCTTATAGCGCCTCGTGACTTGGTTAGTGCCGATGGAGATCAACCCCGAAACAACTAACGGTGTACACAATTCTCAATTAATGTATTAGATTAAAGAGAATCTCGATCGATTCTTATCGAGCCTTAAGCAGTAGTAGGCTTAAAAATATTTTATTGGATAAGCAGTTTGCATTGAAATATCGAGCATATAACTCAAATATACTTTTGTAAAGTAAGCCCTTGATAGGACAAAGCTGAAGAAATCACAATAATATCGTCTCGGGAAGCGGCGCTAATCCCCTGATCGATAAAACCTACAAGAAGCACTAATCTTAATAGGTCTCAAAAGCTAGCCTTAAATTCAAGTAAAGGAGGATACTAGCTTATGATTCGTTAAGCAGAGTTTTCAAAATACTGATTAAATTTGAAAACTAATTTATATCGACTAAAGCACCAACAATACCTTGCTCGACTTTTCGTTTAAAGAAATTAATTTCATAATCTTCTTTTGTTAAATACTTTTACAAAAGTATAACATACTTGAAATACATACTAAGTTCGTATATATTAAGAAATCTCGCTTAATATAACACATAATATAATTATCAAATTATGCACTTGTCTAACATAATTTAATTTATTTAATCATCATAACTTAATTAATTTCATTAAAAGAAATTAATTACATTAATTAAGTAAGTCATAATCATAAATTAAAGATAATTTAAACTTGAACTTAACCTTAATCAATTAATTAATTAAACTTAATAGTAATTAATTAATTAATTAATTAACTTACCATAATTAAATAATTTAAACTTATATTTAAGTTTAAGTTAATTATTTAATTAATAAGACTTAATATAATTTAATTAATTAAGTCTTAAGTTAAACCATATTTATTTAATTAATTGAGCCCAAAGATTTTAAATTAATTAAGGTCCGACATATTAATTAAAATTGAATCATTGATACATTAATTAACTAAAACCACACTTTAATTAAAATGGGCTGACCATTTAATTTAATAAAACGATTGATTATTTAAATAAATAGGAGCGACCTATTTATTAATTAAAACAAGGACTGACTTGATTTAAATTAATTAGAGCCCACTATTAATAAATAGCCCGTCGCATTTAATTAAAATGGATCCACCCAAAACATTAAATAAAATAGAATCGATGAACACTTTTATAAAACTCATTGACTCATTTAAAATAATTTGGGGTGACTTAAAATAAAAATAAGCCGTCGACAATTAAAAATAGAAACCCAACCCATTTAATTTAAAACAATTCAAGCCCAGTGATTACTCACAAACCCTAACCTAATTTATGTCCCATTTTTCGGTAGTTTTAAATGATTAAATCGTAAATCAGCCGTCAGCAGACGATTAAACAACCTCGATTTTATTTTATTTTCATCTCTATCTATTCTCTCTACCTACCTCTACTCATGTATCTCTTTTCTCTTTCACAATACACAAACACACGCGAGAGAGCACGCGCCACCGCCACGCGTAGCGTCGCGGTCCTGGCCTCCTCTCTGCTCCACTCGGCGTTCATTGTGTAACTACACACATACGCATCGGCGGCAACAAACACACGCACGCGATGCGATGAAACACACACGCGATACACCCTTGCCTTGCCGCCCGGCTAAATCGTCTCAAGCCGGACTGCCGCCGATTAGCGAGTCCCGAGTTCCGGCGACTTGCGTCGCCATCTCTCTCGTCTCTATCGATGCACGCACACATATACGAATGCACACACACACGCTGACACACACACTTACGGCTGCACACACGCGCACGACGGTGACACACACACCACGGTGACCCTGACGGCCTTTGCCGCCTTGCGCCGTCGTCGCTTGGCGGCAAAGTCGGCTGATCCGCCTCGTCTCCTCTCGGTTCTCTCCTCTACCTCGTAGGCCCTCAGCACCCACACATAACATATAACATCGTGTATCGTATATATGCTTAAGAAAAATAGGAGATAAAAGTCTCACCTCTGTGGATTCCTCTTGCGAAGAAGGTGAGAGAGTGTATTATGGAGCTAGGGTTCGAATGGGAAGAAGAGAAGGTTATATAGTGTAGGGTTTTTAATGTCCATGGGCTTTCATTTTGGGCTTCGTTAAAACAAAGCCCATTATACGATTTATTCTTACGGGCTTCAAGTTCGATCTTAAAGATGATGAATTAATAATTAGACGTTAACATGATATTATGGATATAATGATTTATACATAAGTTTATATATAAATCATACTCGATTATTATATTATATATAATAATTCTCGTACTCACTTTATAATATTTAGTGAAATAAATTCTTTTGTTGGAATTTAAAAAAATTTCTTTCATTGGGCACGAATCATCTTAAAATTCTAAGTTCGAAATTCCTTCTAATCTTATTAAGAAATACGGGATATGACATCCCTCCATCCATATAAAATTTCGTCCTCGAAATTACATACCTTAGTAATCTAGATGGGATACTTAGATTTCATTTTGTCCTCAAGTTCCCATGTGGCCTCATAAAATACCGTGATGGTTCCACTTCACTTTAATAGAGAACAATTTGTTTGTTCATAAAACTTGAACTTTTCTATCCAAAATTTGGACGGTCTTTCGTAACTTAAGTCTGGGCTAAGAATACTTCATCGTGTGATTACGTGTTTGGATCGAACACGTATTTTCTTAGTGCGAGGCATGAAACACATTGTGCACGTCTCCAATGTCTTGTGACAAAGCCGACCTATGACTACAAGACCTGTTCATCAGGATCTCGAAGGGTCCTATATAAGCGAAGTAGTAACTTTCCTCTCTTCCAAAGCGTATAACCCCTTTGAAGGAATACCTTAAGAAAAACTTCGATCCCAGACATTGAATTCTAAGTCGGATCGGCGTTTGTCGGTAGTAAGACTTTTGTCATCGAAACTTCTTTGATTCTTTGCTTAATGTGATCGACTTTCTCGACCATCTATTTGTCTAGGTAGGGACTAATAACTTCCTTTCTCCACCTCGTCCCGATAAAGAGGTGATCTACATTCAAACCATATAATGCCTCGTATGGGGCCGTCCCAATCGTCGCTTTGGTAACTATTGTTATAGGCGAAATTCCACTAGCGGGAGTAAGTCTTCCCAACTTCCACCCTTGTCGGAGACCCAGAGTTCGTAACATATCTTCTAAAATTTGAATCGTTCTTTACGATTGGCCATCGATTGCGAGGATGAAAAATCAGGTCTTGAAATTCACCGGGTTCCGTATGGCTTCTTGTAAACTCTTCCAAAACGCGATGTGAATCTAGAATCTCGATCGGGACGTAATGAATCAGTACTCCATGAAGGCGTACTATCTCCTTAACGATAATTTTGCAAGCTTCTCCAAACTAAACGTCATACGAATCGGTGAAAATGCGGCGACTTTGATAGGCGGTCCACTATGACCCAAATAGCGATTCCCAACGAATTGACCTTGGTAGGCTTACCACAAAGTCCATGTTGATATGTTCCCACTTCCATTTCAGCACGGTGGGGTTGTAACATCCCACACGGTCTACGGTGCCTGACTGGCTTAACTTGTCGACAAGCTAAACATCGTTGACAAAAGAGGCTACATCTCTTTTCATTCCTTTCCACCGTAACGTTTTCTTGAATCTTGGTACATTTTGTACTTCTGGATGTGCAAGATGTGAGTATCATGAGCCCCGCTCGTAATCTCGTTCTTGAGTTCTTCCTTGTGTGGCACGCACGATCTTTCGCCAAACATGTCAGCGTTGTCTTTTGCTTAGTGAACCCTTTCGTTTTGTTCGTTCTGCGGCGAGACGATCTTTTCGGGAACCAATCTCCTAACTTTGTGCATCAATGATCCTTCCTCGTAGGTCGGTGTGGTCGTGAGACTAGCTATACTGGTGATCACATCTTTGGAGGATTAACTATTTCTAAACCGAGCGTGAAGTGATGAATCGATTCTCGCTTTGGGTAATTAAATACCCTAGCTTTGCCTTAGTCTTTTCATCGAGGGCATCCGCCACAGGTCGCTTTTCGGGGATGGTAGGCGATAGTACGATACGTAATCCTTTACTAATTCGAGCCATCTTCACTGCCTCATCTCGTATCC